>WNGS01070428.1:75866-88606 GCA_020271785.1 Procambarus virginalis | reverse complement strand
TGGATAAGTTGGGAAATGGGAGAGATGAAGAGGGAGGTAAGGGAAGAGAATGAAAGGGGGGAAGGGGGAAGGGTAAGGTGTGTTTCTGACAGTGTGATTATTGCGTACTTAGGTAAACAAAGGGTAATGAAGGTAAGGTGTTATATGACCATGTGAATATTGACACGTTAGTGATTATTTACATAGCTGACCACAAAAAGGGTATTAAAGGACATGATGTTTACTTTTGATAGACTGGAGAGCATTTTGATCTGAAATAATTTTGATGAACATTGAACTAAGGTGGAGGACAAGAGCTGGAGCTTGGTAATTTACTTGTTGATTTATTTTACAGGGATCTGAAATGTAGTTGGTTTTAAATCTCAGGGGATTTGGGCTAATAATAGTGAATTTACAGGAGCATACTTGGACAGAGGACAGAGTTAACCTTCAATAATCCTACTGTATTTGTATATTTTTCTATATTGACCGTGTTCTTCGCATTCTCTTCCATATTTCTGTGTTCACCTCCATGTTCATCAAGTATTCAGAGCATGTTCAGTTCATTTTCTTCACCAGTTTTCTTCATATTTCTCTGTTTTGCCATTTTCCCCGTATGTTCATGTGTTCTTTGTCATGTTTTCATGTACTCATTGTTCTCTGTACAACTTTTTATACTCAATATTCATGTTCTCATGTCTTAGCATGTTCTATGTTCATTCTTTGTATTCCCTATGTTCCTTATCATGTCTTCATGTTTCATGATGTTCATATTCACCTTATGTCACTGTGCATCTAACTAGATTAGAGACATCTAAATTTATTATCTAAGACATAAAAGTTATTATCTAAGACATAAAAGTTATTCTCTATGTTATCGAAAGTTATTCTCTATGTTATCGAAAGTTATTCTCTAGTTTCGAAAGTTATTCTCTATGTTATCGAAAGTTATTCTCTATGTTATCGAAAGTTATTCTCAGAGTCCTCAAAAGTATCTCAGAGTCATCAAAGATATGCTCAGTCATCAAGGTATTCTCAGAGTCATCAAAAGTATTCCACGTCATCAATGGTAAGCTCTTACTGACTTTCGTTCATTAAAGTTATTCTGTAAGTCATCAAAATTGTTCTCTAAGACATCAAAGTTATTCTCAGAGTCATCAAAGGTAATCTCTAACTCACCTTCGTTCAGCATGTTGTTCTCTAAGACACCTTCGTTCATCAAAGAAACTCTCCTTCTTCCATCAAGTTATTCTTTAAGACATAAATGTTGTTTTCTAAGACATCAAAGTTTTTCAGAGCCATCAAAAAAGTTGATCTCAGTCATCAAAGTTATACTCTAAGTAACCTTTCGTTCATCAGAGAAGCTTTCTAAGACATCATCGTTCTTCAAAGTTTTTGTCAAAGACATCAATGTTATTCAGAGAAGCCTTCTGAGACATCCCTCGTTCAACAAAGCTGTCCTCAGTGCTAAGAAAAAAAATTAATCTCAGTCATCAAAGTTATTCTCTAAGTAACCTTTCGTTCATCAGAGAAGCTTTCTAAGACATCTTCATTCATCAAAGTTGTTCTCAAAAATATCAATGTTGTTCTCTAAGACATCTTCAGTCATAAAATTTCTCTCTAAAATGTAACTAGTTCAGCTTTTCATATCAAACTTAAACTTCTGTTAAATATATTTTCTTAGACACTTTACCTTTAAAACTGTTCTGTGTACAACACTGCATAAACCTACTTAACCTATCCTCCCACCTAATGTTACTTACCTAACATAACGTTCCTAACCCTAACCTAGCTTACATAACCTGACTTAACTAACCAACCTAATCTAACCTAACTTACCTATCCTAACATAGCCAACCTAACCTAACTTAACTTAACTTGCATAAGCTAACCTAACCTAACTTAACCTAACCTAACTAACCTAACTTGCATAACCTAACCTAACTTAACTAACCTAACTTGCATACCTAACCTAACCTAACTTAACCTAACCTAACCTAACTTACCTAACCTAACATAACTTTCCTTACCTTACCTTACCTAACTTACCTAACCTAACCTAACTTTCCTTACCTTACCTTACCTTACCTAACCTAACTTAACTAAACTAACCTAACCTAACCTAACTTAACTTGCATAACCTAACCTAACCTAACTTAACCTAACTTACCATTAACCTAACTTACCTAACCTAGCTTACATAACCTAACCTAACCAACCTAACCTAACTTACCTAACCTAACTTACAACCTAACCTACCTAACGTAACTTAACCTAACCTAACTAAACTTAACTAACCTAACTTAACTTGCATAACCTAACCTAACCTAACTTACCTAACCTAACCTAACTTATCCCAACCTAACCCAAAATAACCAAACCTAGCCTAACTTAACTTGCATAACCTAACCTAACCTAACCTAACTTAACCTATCTTACCTAACCTATCTTACTTCACCTAGCTTACATAACCTAACCTAACTTATCCAACTTAACCTAACTTAACTAACCTAACCTAACTTGCATAACCTAACCTCACCTAACTTACCTAACTGTGACGGTGTTCCCCCCCCCCTTATATTTCTCCCACGCCAGCTGTAAGAATCATATCCACTTTTCCCGAGCGTTCTCTGCGTTGCGGGCTACAATTTGATATGTGTGGCAGCGTGAAGTATGCACGCGTTTGCGAGAAATTCGCAAAAGAATGAAGTTTTGGCCTGTTATTTAGGCCCTTTAGGATGCCAATATGGCGCTGGCCCCTCCGTTTTGCCGCCAAAACTGTGTGACGTCAGTGGCACCAGATTGGTCACTGACAATGACGTGGCGCAAGGAGCCAATGAAAACCGCCCCTGGCGGGTATGACGTCACGAGAGCAGGGGGGTCCAGAGATCGCGCCTGTATGGCACCACCAGTCTGACCCGGCACGTAAGGGAGGTCGGATGTACGAAAGTTGGTCCTGTCAGTTTTGACAGTTGTTCCCTTCCCGAGGATTTCTGCGCATCACCCGAAGTCTGCAAGTACTCTGTGAAGTCTTCCTTAGTTCATGTGTTGGACCAGAGAAGGAATCGACGGAATATTGAGCAACAAGTACTCAGGGACAGGTACTGTGCAAGAAGAAGCGAGGCCTGTGCAGTGACGTATGTGACGTCTGAGAGAGATCACCCGTTTTTGTGACGACGTATTGGCTGGACCGATTCACTGGGAACTAGTGGGAAGAGGAAACTAATTGGGAATCAGTACGACTGCAGCCGAGACGTAGGCAGGCAGCCGTAGTTGAGAGGGAAGTCGACGGCCAGGAGACCGACTCCAACCCTACAAGAAGTCGTGGAAGAGCACGGACCTGCCGTGGAAAGGCACGGAGACGACGTGTTTCTTTTGGGACGTTGGTGGAGTTCCTGGAGTACACATCATTGTGTGTGTGGGGGCGTTCCCTACACCGAGGCGAGAGCCAGGACCAGGAGCTACAATCCAACTCTCACCGGAGGGCTAGTCCGCACAATGAGGTTGAAGTAGGTAATTTCAGTTTCCCTCCCAATTCCCATTTAGTCAGCTATATTACTCAGCCAGAGTATTTTGTATGTCGTGAGCAAGGCTCACTAATGTCACGGTAGGACACAGTTGTGAGAAGTAGGGCTGTAGAAAGCTCTCACAGGATATTTGTGGTGGGTGGATTCACCCGTATTATTATTGAAGAGTTTGCTGTGTTAAGTGATGAATTCTTTCATGTGACATTTATGGTATAACTTATGCCAGAGAATATATATATATATAAAGTGAACCAGTTATTGGTGTTAGGCTGTGTGCCCAGTATTTATCATACTATTATTGATTTGATGAATTGATCCATATATATATATGCTTGTGTGTTGGATGACTTTCATGTGTATAGTTTTCTATGTCATTGCCATTTAAGTGAACTATGGTGTTGAAGGATAGTGTGGTGTCTGATTACATTTATTATCATTACCGTGAAATTACGGTGATTAATGCCTTACTGTGAGATACGGTGTTTATTGATATAGAAATATTTGTTTGAGCTCAAGACCAATGCAGTGATTCAATTGCGTTCTATTGCCATTATAGCACTATTCGTGTTGTGTGTCAATACAGTGATTCTTGAGAAATTAAAGAAACGGGCACCTCACGCCAGACAAACAAATAAACGAACATTCGCACGGTGAGAATCGCCCCAGCTGATTTTGACATTTGACATGAGGGGGGAGTGTATTGCCATATCGGTGTGCCCAAATTATTTATGAAGAGAGAGCGACTTCTGCATTGTACTTGCTTGCCTGTTGACATGAATATGATATCTTCAGTTTTAAGTAAAATACAAAATTCTTTCTCGTTTGTATTACCCCTCCATAATTCTTGCTGCTACCTAACCACAAGGAAAAAGGTGAGAGTGATAGAGATACATACCTGCCTGATATTTAGATTTATTTAGTGTGCTCTTGCCAAAGTTACCACAATTCCACAATACCACTGACGTGTTACTGGACACGAGGAAACACCAGTTGGCGACCTTGTAATTAGTAGTAGAATCCTTGTCGGGGTGGGCACACAGTTGAAAGAGCAAACTGTGTCTCCACTCATCTTTAACTACTAAGGCCAGTTGGGGATCGACTGGGGTACTCTCCTGGCATACAGTGGCGCTGCGAGGATAGAGTGAAGACCCACAGGACTACATTGAGTAACGGTTATTGCTAATAGTGCGACCATTGAGAGGACTTCTTGTATACTGTTGCTCGCCCTCTTACGGTAAACCCCGACACTAACCTAACCTAACTTATCCCAACCTAACCTAAAATAACCCAACCTAGCCTAACTTAACCTAACCTAACTTATTTTGCATAACCTAACCTAACTTATCCTAACCTAACTTACCTAACCTAACCTTACGTACCTAACCTAACTTAACCTAACCTAACTCCTAATTTAACTAACCTAACCTAACTTAACTAACCTAACCTAACCTAACTTAACTTGCATACTGTAACCTAACCTTACCTAACCTAACTTACCTAACCTAACCTAATTTACCTAACCTAGCTTACATAACCTAACCTAACTTACCCAACCTTGCCTAACTTACCCAACCTAACCTAACCTAACTTACCTAACCTAACCTAACTTATCCCAACCTAACGAAAAGTAACCCAACCTAGCCTAACTTAACCTAACCTAACTTATCTTGCATAACCTAACCTGACTTATCCTAACCTAACTTACCTAACCTAACCTAACTTACCTCAACTCGCTCTCACACAAGACAGCACATATATGACTTAATGCTTAAAGTCATGTGGAGGGAACCACATTCAAAGTGCCCGCCAAAGGAGACATTTCATAGTGTAGGCAGGACTGTGCCCTGATTGGTGGATGGCGACAGCGCACAGCCTCCCCGCGCAGGTCGAGAGAGAGGGCCAGATTTGAACTGCACGTGACCCAGCACGGACGACGCCCACCTGGCACCACTTGCACTTAGGATAAGTGCCACTAGGATTCCTGAAGAGGCTTTGACTCCCTCTATCCTATCCTTCCTGAGAAGCCTAGACTTGCTTCACCTGCCCTCCCAGGCCTACCTTCCCTGACGACGACAGCTCAAGGTGAACTATTACTGTACTGTTGTTGTACCACATGGGGTCCCCTCCACATTGGTGCAGTGCGTAACCGTTCCCACGTGGTGATCAAGAGGACCTCGCCAAGATATCTGCATCATCGTTCTGCCGACTTCAGTCAAGACGTCTTACATAGTGTTCAACGTTTCCAGTCTCGATTTACTGTGCTTTGGTTGCACCATAGATTTTCTCCGGTTTGTTGTTCAATAGCGGTGCCCAAGATATTTCAGTGCCTGTTTTTTGTGCATATGCTTTATTCCACATCTCGTGTAATTTCCCAAGATTCTCCATAAGTTCCAGTTACCAGTGTTTTATATGGATTATTTCCCCAGAATTTCTTGCATTTTATTGTCTTGTCCCACAAGCACCGTTTCCTGCGGTCCCTAAGTTTTTTAACCAAGGGGAGGCAAGTACCACCATTTACACGGAATACGGGCCACCGTTCCTGAGCGTATCCAGCACCTGTTATTGTTTACGAATCCACTCGCGGAGGATTTCAGGCTTTCGTTCCCGAGCGCATCCGTCTCCAGTGTGTTTACTACAGCGACGCCGGTCCCAGCTCTGCAGGGTGCTTGCTACAGGTCTGTTACTTTCTCATTTCTACTGTTAGCTAGACGTAGCCTGTCTAGCAGGCTACGGTCTAGCAGTCACGGTCTTTCTACAGAGGTAATGGCGCCAGGGGAACATATACATTAAGTAAGCCAGTGAGTTTGTTTTCCTACCAAATTTAAGGTGGATGGTGATCCGCCCTGCACAAAGTTCCCCACGTTCACCTGAAAGAAGTGTTTTTGAGAACCCTCAGGCCAGTGCTTATGAAAATTAGGCACGTTGCTAGTTAAAGTTCCTCGAAGTGTCTGCTATATCAGATTTTCCAGTTCTGCAAGTGCAGTAAGTGCCCAGTTTTTTTTTTGTCTAAGCCTCAAGTGATTTAAGTACCAATTAAGAGTGCAGTGTTTTATGTTGCTTGAGATCCACCTGCCTCCATCATTCACATTATTGACTGTGCAGTGCTTATTTTTCCTTGTGGGTCATTTATTCCTATTTCTGAACATTGGATTTTGGAACCTTAAGTGTGGCCATTGGTGTCTGTTTTTATTTTTTTTTGTGCGATATACATGTGAGGTGCCTGGCCCCAGATCTAAGGCTTATTACCAGGCCTGCCCCATTGTCTGACCTAGTGTACAGGCCCCTCTGGGCTGTGACCTACCTGTGGGCACACAGTCGGCACGATATAGTTGAGCTTTAGTTTTCGACACCAGCACAATGGCTCCAATCAAGATAAACTCTGCTTCGGCTGCTGAGCTGCAGCTGCTACCAGGCGTAGGAGATACATTGGCTGCTCGCATTATCAAGTTTCGGCATTGCTGCGAGATCACGGAGGACAACATTTATGATATCAACCGCCTTCGGACCACACCCGAGTTGTTGGCTGCCATATCGTTTGAGGTGGACCCGTCCCAACAGGGCCCCGGGCCCTCAGGTCAGGGGGCAGGAAGTCGTTCATCATCCTCGTCCAGCGAAACGGGTACCCGCCATTCCTCTAGGGGTGCCGCCAGCGGCAGACGGCATGGACGCCGGCCGCAGTCACCGGCCTACTCCAGGACTAGCGGCCCGCAAGGTACTCTGCAGGGGAGTCCCCCCCCCCACCATCGATCGGCTCGATCAAGGAGACGGCCAGCTCGACATTCATCAAACAGCTCTCGGACTTCCAATTCGGATGCCTCTCTACCCCGCAGCAGGCGGACAGGTTATCGCCAACAGAAAGAGACCTTCCGCACACCAGCTCAGGCGTTGGATTATGACGGGAAGTCAGATAGGGCCACCTTCTACCACCGTTTCACATCTTATGCCTCGGAAAAGGACTGAAGTGGGCCTACGTTATTGACACAGTTAGGGTGGTGCCTCAAGGGTAAGGTGAGTGATTTTTACAATCACTTACTGGACAGAGAACCGTCGATCGATTATAATCGCATGATGCATAAGATGATCAAGCGATTTGGCGATAGGGAAGTTCTGGATGTAGATATGATGAAGTTTAACCAGGCTCAGCAGGAACCAGAAGAGGATATCGCTGATTGGGCAGATAGGGCCCACCACTTGGCCCATCAGGCCTACAAACACGTGCCACAATGGGAAGTGGAACAAATCACAGTAATGAGATTTGGCCAGGGATTACAGGACAAGAGTCTGGCGGAATACATTGCCAATGCAAGGAATTCGTCAATGGAGGAGGCTATTGACCGGGCCCAAGCCTTCCAGCACAATGCCGCAGCAATCCACGGCTCCGCAAGCAGTAAGAGTGAATGCAGTGGATAGGTACTCACGGTATGAGCAGCCACCCAGGAGTAAGGACGCTTTTCGGCGCTCGACACCGGGCACCTCACCGGCTACCAGCCCCGCAGGCCGTGGAACCGGCACTCACCACCCGTCGAGTGCGGGCTCGTGCCATTCATCTTCCATGGACACAGAGGCGAAGCTGGACGTCTTGGTAGCAGGTTTCTCAGAACTCAACGAGAGATTGGACCAGGTGTGTGAGGGTTTGAGGCGTCACACAACGGCCATCCTATCGCCGCATAATCGTCGTACCCCATCCCCCAGGCGACCGATGCAGTGTTTCTGATGTAGGAAAGAGGGTCACGTGGCTCGGGATTGTCCGGAACCTGGAAGTGACGGGGAGGAAAGCCGCCGGCTCAGGGACCCCCTGGGCAACAAGCTGAGCGTTTCATTTGAGGACGAGAAAGAGTCTTTAAACGCTGCCAGGTCGACCCATTCGGCCTAACTCCGACCCAATGTACAACATGCCTAGAAAGGGAGAACACGATAGGGGCAGGCCAAGGGACGTCGGACACGGAAGAGCAGGACGGGGGAAGAGATAAAATAACCATCAGACAGCTCAGATCCGGCTCTATGTATTGGATTCCAGTTCAGATCGGGGATGTGAAGATCAAGGCGATTGTGGATATAGCGGCCCGAGGTCACCATTATCTCCCAGGAGATCCATCAACAACTGAATCCACCACCCCAGGTGATACAACACATAACCTTAAGCACGGCGGGGAAACGTATGCACCTTACGGGAACACTGGTGGGCTCCATCCCCTTGCTTGTTGCGGGACAGGAATACACTGTGAGAGTGTATGTGGCGCCCATTGCAGACAACATGTTGCTAGGACTCGATTTCATGAAAAGATACGGTGTCAGTATAGTCCTGGACAAGTCCCAAATGATATTACAGGGACAGGTGATCCCCATGCAGTTAGAGAAGAAAGAGGAGCCTAACCCTAACCTAGTTCCGTGCATCGCTAAAGTAGCGGTGTCCCAATACACTGTTATCCCACCACATTCAGTGACCAGGGTCAAATGTGAACTGGACAAAAGTATGCCCCAGTGTATAGTGGAGCCCCTGGAGGATGGGCAGGTGCCAGTGGTTCGCACACTCCATCAGGAGGGAGGAACCCTGAAGGTATGTGTACTCAATGTAATGGGACAGCATATTACATTAAAGAGGCATGTGGCCAATGCAGAGGCAGTATGGGAAATTCCACTGGGGCCGAGCCCAGCGGTAGCAGCAAGGGCAGTAGGGAGGGTACCAAGTGAAACTCAAGTCAAACTACCTCCCCATATGATGACCATGGTACAGGGCGTCGAAGAAACGCTGACAGCAGAACAGGCAAGCCAACTGACCCACCTGTTGTGGAACTTCCAGGACATCTTTGCCGCAAGTGAATTTGACCTGGGATCGTTCAATTAAGGAGGTATCTCACCGCATCGACACGGGTAATGGAAGACCCGTGAAGCAAAAAATACGACGAACACCCGCATGTTTCACACAGGAGGAGAAAGGACACCTTCAGCGCATGCTCGACGCGGGCATCATCCAACCGTCAGTATCTGAGTGGGCATCGGCACCAGTTCTGGTAAGGAAAAGGGATGCGTCAGTTCGGTGGTGTGTAGACTATCGAGGGTTGAACTCTCGCACCATAAAGGACGTGTACTCACTACCCCTAGTCGATGAGTGCCTGGACACCTTGGCAGGAAATGAATGGTTTAGCAAGCTAGATGCCAACTCGGCCTATTATCAGATCAACATAGCAGAAGAGGACCGGAAGAAGACGGCATTCATCACCAGGTACGGGCTGTTTGAATTTAGGAAAATGGCCTTTAGTCTCTGTTATGCTCCAGCCACCTACGCCAGGGTCATGAATTTGGTGTTGCAGGAGTTAAATTGGGAATCTGTGCTAGCATTCTTGGATGACATCCTAGTGCTGGGGGATTCATTCCAAAGCCACCTCTCCAACCTGGCGCAGGTATGTGAGAGATTCAGGACCTATGGTTTACGTCTGAAACCACAAAAATGTGCCCTCTTTAAGAAGCGGGTCGAGTTCCTAGGCAGGATGGTTAGCAGGGCGGGACTAGAACTGGGAAAAGAGGCGACGATAGACACAGTGGTGAAATGGCAGAAGCCTGGGTCATCCAAAGACGTGGAAAGATTTCTGGGACTGGCCAACTACCATCGCGCCTTCGTAAAGGGATTCACAGAGTTAGCCGCACCCCTATACGCACTGACCGGCGGAAACAGATTCGAATGGGGAGACAAGCATCAGGAGGCCTTCGCAGCTATCAAAACGGCCTTAACTACAGCTCCGGTGCTGGGATTACCTAATGGACATGACCCTTTCATCCTGGACACCGATGCCTCCGACTGGGCGATAGGAGCGGAGCTGCTACAGGTTCAAGAAAAGAAAGAAAAGGTAATTGCTTATGCCAGCTTCGCATTGACCCCAGAACAGAGAACGTATTGCACCACGAGGAAAGAGTTATTGGCAGTAGTCAGGTTTACCAGGCTTTTCCGGCACTATCTCTTGGGGTGGCCTTTTATCATTCGCACTGACCACGGCAGCTTGGTCTGGCTGATTAGGTTTAAGACCCCCAGGGCCAACTAGCACGTTGGCTGGAGGAGCTGAACCAATTTGATTTAAAAATCCAACATAGAGCAAGTAAAAAACACAACAATGCAGACTCTTTATCCAGGGAGGGAGGCGCCCAACAGGCATGTACCCACTTTCGCCAGGACGTGCCAGTGCAGGACCTGTCGTGTGGAGGATGTCCATATTGTCGCAGGGCACATCAGAACTGGGCGAGCTTCCAAGAGACGGTAGATGACGTCGTCCCACTGGCTACGGGGTCGTTCAGATGTGCATGTAATGTTCAGTTCCGGGGGACGATTAGACAAGTGAGCACTATAGCCCCTATTCAAGACTGGTGGTCGGAGGATTCCAACTTGGCTGTCTTCCCATGGGACCCTGGTGACGATGGCCGAAGGAAGCCTGCGGAGACACTGGATAAGGAGGAAGATGCAATGGCCCCAGAAGCAGTAAGCATTAGGATCATCACCAGAACAACGGCGGACAGACTAGGGTTGCATTTACTCGATTTACAGGAGCAGACGGAGAGAGATCCGGACATGAGAATGGTAAGAGAATGGGTGGGAGGCCGTCAGCCAGCAGAAGGGGACCTGTTCGGAGCCAGTCCCGCAACAAAATACTACTGGTTAAACAAAGAGGCATTTCTCATGGAAAATGGGCTTTGGTGGTGGCACAAAGTAGATCAGGGGGGAGCCGCCCAGAAGCTTTTGTATATACCCACCAGCCTGAGGCAAGAGGTACTGAATCTGTGCCATGATATACCTGATATGGGCCACCAGGTCCGAAATCGCACAATGGAGCGGGTCAGATCAAGATACTTCTGGTATGGGCTATCAACGGATGTTGCAAGCTATGTGGCATCATGCCACTACTGTAGTGTGAACAAAAAGCATCCAAGACCAGCAGGCACAAGCTGCTTAAGTACCATGCGGGTGCACCAATGGAAAGGGTACACTTGGACATTTTGGGACCATTGCCTAAGACTCAGAAGGGCAACGAGTATCTCCTGGTGATGGTAGATCAGTTCACTAAATGGATTGAGTGTGTGCCACTACCGTCCCAGACTGTAGAGGACACTGCCCGAGCAACACTCGATGGGTTCTTCACCCGGTTTGGGTATTCGTTTGAGATCTTCACTGACCAGGGCAGGAATTTTGAAAGTGACTTGTTTACGAAACTTGTGAATTGATGCACATCCACAAGGCCCGTACTACCGCCTACAGGCCGTCGGCGAATGGGCAGGTGGAAAGGTATAACAGAACCATTATGGATGCATTGCGGTATTATGCCAGTTCCCAACATGACAGCTGGGACACCTATATTCAACACATAGCAGGGGCCATCAGGTCTAGTGTGAACCGACAGACTGGCTTCACGCCCAACAAGTTAATGCTCGGTCGGGAAACCAACCAGCCAATAGATTTAATGTACCCCCGGGAGGTGCAACTTCAATCAGATGCACTACCTTACTTAGCAAATTTGCAGAGGGAAATTGAGAAGGTGCATGGATTGGCACGGAAGTCTCTATCTACAAACCAGGAACGAATGAAGAGAGATTATGATCTACGGGCACGGCTACAGGTCTATGAGAGAGGTGACCTGGTTTACCTGCTAGACACGGCACAGGTGAAGGGGCAGTGCCGGAAGCTCTCACCGCAGTGGAAGGGCCCAGGTGTCATCATCCACAAGTTCTCATCTTGTTTATTCAGGGTCAAGCTCCAGAATGACAACATCACAGCAAATCACGATAAACTAAAGAAGTGCAAGGACCGTACATGCCCCAGCTGGATTGGGAAGTTTAAACGTCATATGTCACAGGTTCAGGACCCAGTGGGAGTGCCATACAAGGACCTTTACTGTGTGTGTCGGCAACCATACGATGGAAAATTTATGGTGCAATGTGATATGTGCGCAGAATGGTTCCATGGGGTCTGCGTGGGAGTGACTCTGGCGAGTGTACGGTCTAAACCAGAGTACGCAAGTCCTCGGTGTGAGCCATAAGGGCAAAAGAGATAAAAAAAGGAAAAAAAAAAGAAAGGGAAAGATAGTGTAGTGTAATGCAATGTTGAAACAATTCGTGTATAGTGCAAAGATAATACGGGTAATAATTGTAAGGACCCATTTATGGAAACAGCGTGTAGTGTATGAAATGTTGAAACAATTCGGTATAGTGCAAAGATAATACGGTAATAATTGTAATAGGACCCATTTATGA
>WNGS01070428.1:56741-67752 GCA_020271785.1 Procambarus virginalis | reverse complement strand
ATTATGGGGACGTTAGTGCAACTGGTCTATAATTCTTTGCCAATGCTTTGCTACCACCCTTGTGTAGAGGGGCAATGTCTGCTGCTTTAAGCGCATCTGGTATCTCCCCTTGTCCAAGCTCTTCCTCCACACTATACTGAGTGCCTGTGCTACTGGCACTTTGCATTTCTTTATAAATATTGAATTCCATGAGTCTGGACCCGGGCTGAGTGCATGGGCATATTGTCAATTTCTCTTTCAAAATCTGCCACGCTCGTGCTGATATCAGTTATATTTACAGGTGTTTGAGTATCATTCATAAAGAAATTGTCCGAATCTTCCACTTTCATGCTGAGTATCGGAGTGCTAAACATGTCCTCATACTGCTTTTTAGGATTTCACTAATTTCTTTGTCATCCTCAGTGTATGAACCTTCACTAATACGAATAGGTCCAATACTGGCAGTGGTTTTCGCTTTTGATTTAGCATATGTGAAGAAATATTTTGGTTTTTCTTTATTTTTTGAATTGCTTTCTGTTCTAGTTGCCTTTCTTCAGTCTGATAGGAATGCTTCAGTCTCTGTTCGATTTCTTCAATCTCCCTGTTTAATTATTTCTTCTTGTATGGAGAGTCGTGTCTGCTTAAGCATTTCCGTTAATTTCTTCCTCCTTTTGTAATGTCGTCTGCGTTCTCTTTCTACATTGGACCTCTTTCTGGCTTTCCTCAAAGGAACATGTTTCAGACAGACTTCATATGCTTCAGAAGTCAGTTTTCTATTCCTTGTGTAGGATTTTTATTTCTTAGAACATTTTCCCATTGAATGTTTGTAAGTTCCCTGTTTATTTTCTCCCAGTCTATCCTTTTATTATTAAAATTGAATTTATTGAATAGCCCTTCTCGCTTGTTGTTTCTCTTGGGCCTACTACCGTTATTAATGTTAGTTTGCACTTCAATGAGCTTGTGGTCCGAGTACGTAGTGTCTGAGACAGTAATGTCTCTGATTAGCTCCTCATTGTTCGTGAATATCAGTCCAGCGTGTTTTCGTTCCTAGTTGGTTCTGTAATCTGCTGACTGAGCGAGAATTTGTCACAGAATCTCAGTAGTTCTCTGACCTGTGGTTGGTTATTTCCAGGTTGACTTCCTGCTATAATGTTATTTTACTATTCTCCATTTTAAACTGGGTAGATTGAAGTCTCCAAGGAAGATGATTCTGGTACTGGGTTTGCTAGGTTATCAAGGATATTCTCTATTTTGTGATCTGTTCAGTGAATTCCTCAACTGTTGCATCTGGAGGTTTGTATATTAAAATAATAAGTAGATTCATATTTTCTACCTTGATTCCAAGTACCTCTACCACCTCATTGGACGAGTTCAGGAGCTCTGTGCATGCCAGCTCCTCTTTAATATACAGACCTACTCCTCACTTGACCTAATTACTCTGTCACATCTATATAGATTATAATTCGGAATCCAGATTTCACTATCCATGTGGTCTTTTGTGTGGGTTTCTGTAAATGCACCAAATATTGAGTTCGATTCTATTAGGAGGCCATTTATGAACTTAACTTTATTTCTTGATTTTGGTTTCAAGCCTTGTATGTTTGCAAATATGAATGATTTCCCACATTGCGTGTCACTTCTGGTGGGCTTTGGTAGTTCTCCCCCACTCTACCCAGGTCCAGGGTGTTGTTTTGGAAGTGATTCGTCCAGTTTGGTAGTAGGACGGGTGTTGTGTGGTGTAGTACCTGTGTGCTTGTTGATAATTTGTATTCCAGTCTTGTGGGTATCTCCCTTCCCCTCTGTAATCCTGTAGTGGTTCCATCTGACTGTTCCTCTCCTTATATTTTCTACTCTGTTTCTGCCTTCCTCTAAAAATTTCCAGTAGTGTCATATTGATCTTCCCGTCTATAACGCTGTGTACCTCTCACGTGGAATTCCGGACACTGAAGATTGTAGCTTTTTTGTCCCTAATTAAAATTGACATAATTTAGGGTGAAAGTATCTACACCCTGTTCCAAAACGGCATGTACCCCTCGCCAACATGTTCCTGCATTTTCGAGGATGCAGAAAATTGCATTTTGCTCCTATTTTTCCATATTTGCATATTCCTTTAGCGTAGAATTTGCAAATATGTTCAGGTTTTGCGTTTTTCAAGGTATTTATACCTGTGTCTGTCTTGTCTACCTCTTTATTGGAGCCATCTCCGTCTTTCGTCCCAATTCCTTCATTTATGCACTCTGTCTCACTGTTTTATATACCTGGCTCTGTAATATTGCTGTTATTTTGTACCACAATACCCTCTTCCTCCACACTACTGCTGCGGTTCTCTAAACTATCTGTTCCTGAGTTTTGGTCGTTATCCAATGTTGTCTTTTCCCAGTCCGCATATATCACTGGTAGCTTTTCTGTGAATGAAATCGCTGTGACTCGGGAATGTTTTTCATCAGTTTAGTTATGTTCTCCAACATTAATCTGTCATCTTTGCAAACCCAGTAAATTCCTTGCCTTTTTGTGCATCCTGGAGATAATTCTGCACAGCCCAGGTGAAATCTTTTGTTACAGATGCAACACTTGACGCCTACATTACGTCTTCCCAATACTCCCGAACACTCGCCACACCTCTCCATTGTCTGATGTATTGTATTGTATTTGTGCTTCACTGTATGGATCACTTGTTGATGTCAGTCCTTTTAACTCTTATAAAATTATATGTATATTTTATAATATTTTATGTATACCGTATATTTGTATTTGTATGTTATTTTGTTCAAACTTTATGGCAGGTACTTAGCGTAGGGTAGCGAAGCTGGTCCCCGGTGCGGTACAGTTGACCTCTTGTTGTCCCAGGTTGATGTCACCAGTTTCCAGTTACTCGATTTATAACACTGATTTATTTTTGCTTGTATTCTTACAAGGAATTTTCTGCCTAATTTCCGGCTTGCAATGGTACTCACTCACTTTATTACTAATTCCTAGATCCACATTTCCATATTACACTATATATTTTCCGTATTTTATCACTGTGGGACTGCCCTGGGTAGCCTCGTGGCGTGGTAAACACAGCCTAGCTGATGCTGCCTCTTGCCACTATTCTATATTTCTAGTATTCTATATTTATAATATTCTATGCACGATTTTCCTACACTTCCAACTTATATGTGTGTTGTGATACCCGTTCCACTTCACTGTTCCACGAATCACTGTTCACTATTTTTTCCTCATATCGCCTACACGCATGTACACAAAGCCTTGTGGCTCACACGTGGTCTCCCGTTTATTCTCTATTTAACACAAAGTTCCATTGTTAATGACTGTTTTCAATTTTCCAGCGGGTCACTATGCACTTCGTGATGTCTGTAATCAGTAATCCATGGCTGTAGTCCTAAGAAATCCCGATTAATGTCACGATTTTAATGGAGCGCGCACGGCACGCCTTTCCCCTCCCTCGACCTCGACTCCAAGTGTAGGTTTGTATGTTGCATTGTTCACATGGTGAAGGTGTTACGAATCTTACAAGGATTCTAACATACTCCTGATGCTTATATTACTTTATTGTCTTGTTCTATAATTAGTATAGTATCCAGTTGTATGATTAATGACTATTGTATGATATACATTGTAGCAATGCTGTAGTGTGCCTGAGTTGCATTATATTGTATGAGGCTTTTTGCAAGTTATTTCCTGTTGGTTTCGTCCGTGTGGGGGGATGACCATATTTGGATGTGGCCAGTGTGGGAACTTGTTGTCAAGCAAGTGTTTATAGTTCAACCTTGATTAATTCTCATTATTGTTTGCCAATAAATTCTATTGAGTAATGTAACAATTATATACTCTTAAGATTAATAATGATTTGATTATTAATACTACATTTTGTTAGTAGAATTTTCACAATAGTTTATGTGGATGCTTAGTTAATATGTTGGTAGGACCCCGCCCTGGCAAGCCAGGATTTTGCCAGTCGCGTGGTTACAGCTGGCGGGTGGAGACATGTTTGAGTTAAGTTGGTGGATCTTTGTTTTATTTCTTAGCTTACAAGGCTGATTTTCTGGTTAGACTATTATGAGATTACTCATTATGAGACTATTCATTTGTATTGATATGAAGTGATTTATGTTATACAGTGCTATTGTAAGATTAATTAATGGTGTAAGAATGTTTCTGGCTACCTGCATTTTTCCATGTATGTTATTTGTATGTTTCTTTGTTACTCCTATCTAAATGTATATTGTTCTGTTAGTATCAGTTGCATTATTTCCCCTAGACATTTACATGAGGCAAGGCTGTATATTATTATTATATATTTCCAACTGCAACAGATGAACCATACCCAGAGATCGAGGGTATGTGTAAGAAAATGAGGGCCACTGTCCAGGATGTTAAATTTAATTCCCTGTAATGTATGTACAATTGACATTGCTAAGTATTAATAGCAATTGCCTTCCTAGGTACTCTGTGATTATCTAGTGATACCTAATCAACCCTTGGTAAATTTCTCTGTCGTTTTAAGCTGCTGTGAAAACTTCTCAACGCTTCACAATTTGAGGTAAGTGTTCAGCTTGTGCCAGGGGCCAAGCATAATTTTCAGTGATGTTCCAAGTGTTAAGTTGTGATAATTGAGCCAACCATGGAGGATCAGGTTGCTGTGCTAGTAAAGCAACCAATTTTTTGTAAAATTAAAGACTTGAGGAAGTCTGGTTTGTTATTGCTGGCTGATAAATTGAACCTAGCAGTTTCCAGTAAAATGTTAAAAGCTCAAGTGTTAAGAGTTATTGTCACACACTTGGTGGAGGAGGAGAGACTTGACGAGGAGTGTTTAGGAGAGTTAGAAGAAGAGTCAAGTGACAAGGTGGCAATCTTAAAGTTGGAGATGGAGACTAAATTAGAAATGGCTAGGCTGGAAGCAGATAAACAGAGGTTGGAGTTGCAGAACCAGCAAAAACACCTTGAGTTGGAGGCTCAGTTACGACTAGCAGAGCAACAAACTAAACAAACCGAGCAGCAGACTAAACAATTAGAAATTCAGCAGAGCATGGCTGAAAATAATAACAGGTTGGAACAGCAGAGAATTGCGGCAGGGCTAGGTAACACTAGTAATAATCCAGAGAGTACAAATAGTTCTTCTAAGTACAGTAAACATGTAGATTTACCTAAGTTTAATGAAGAATATCCAGAAATATTTTTCTTGCATTTTAAGAAATTAGCAGTCAGCATGAACTGGCCTGTGGATCAATGGGTTGCCATTTTACAAGGACAATTTAAGGGTAAAGCTCAGGAGGTATTTGCATCTTTGCCTGCTGAGAATTCTTTCGATTTTAAATTTCTTCAACAGAGTATCTTGAATGCATACCAGCAGATCCAAGAGGCACATAGACAAAAATTCAGACTTTTAAAAAGAGCACATGACCAGACTATTTCTGACTTTGTAAAGGTTAAATTAAATCACTTTGACAGATGGGTTAAAGCACTTAATACTGCAGAGTTTGCATTTTTGAGAGACCTCATAGTAACTGAGGAGGTATTGGGATGTCTACCAGAGAAATTAGCTTTGTTTATGGCAGAAAATAAACAAACCACTGATCTTATGGAACTAGCCAAGCTAGCTGATGAGCATGAATTACTTACTAAAGTGCCTTTTAGAGCACCAATTAATCATTATAATGCTAAAACTAATCATTATGCTACTAAAAACCATGTTTTCCAGACCCGACCAGCTACCTCACCTTCTCCCCTGAACCCTTCTCCTGTAAAGCCTAAATCTGAGACACAACAGACAGGGTTGTCAACCTCAAGTAATGTAGTGATTTAGCCTGCAGTTGGTTAGGCTGTTTCGACCACTGTCAGATATTGCCCACATTGCAGGAGAAGAGGTCATGTGGTGAATTCCTGTTATGCTTTGCACCCAGAGTTAAGACCAACTGGTCTCATTTATTGTAGAGGTGTGCAAAATAAATTAACTAATGAATATGTAACTAAACCTCAATTGGGTGAAACGGTATTCTCCATATATGTCTTCAGGTGAAGCTTTGTGTGTTAATGGTAAATGGAAGCCAGTGGTTCTTCTTCGTGATACTGGTGCTTCCCAAACCTTAATTTCTGCCAGTATACTCTCTAATGTTGAAAAGAGAGATCTGTAGTCTCTCTACAGATCTACAGTCTGTAGATCTGTAGAGTAGGGAAGTCTGTAGTTCTTCAGAGTGTTGCAGGATGTAAAACTGTACCTCTGATAGATGTTAATTTGAGATCCACCATTACACCAAGTGTATGCACTGTGGGTGTTAGTACACAGTTGCCCATCCCAGGTGTGGATGTTATATTGGGTAATGATGTGGCCATAAATCATGTTGTGGGTGAGATTGATCCCAATTTGTTTAACCAGCCAGTTGCAGACCATGTTGTTTATTCTGCCTGTGCTGAAGTTAGTTCTATGAATGAAAAATCTGTGGTAGTAGATGGATTTATCCACTCAACCTGTGCTGATGTCAGTACTATTATTAATCCAGCTGTCAGTTCTGATGTTACTGAAGTATTTGTTCCAGAAACCAGTACCCCTTCAGTGGAGAAGTGGGATGTGGTTGTTCCAGATTCATGTGTGGCCAACCTAGTTGTTGAGAGTAAGCCTAGTACTATGACTCTGATTTATTCCAATCCAGTAGATGATTTGGGAAAGGATGTCCATGTACCATTGTCTTGCCCGCTCACTACGAACGTTGTGCCAGGAGTTGAGAGAAACTTAAAAGCCACGACTCTGTTGTATTCTAGCCAAGTGAATTGTTTAGGACAAGATGTCGGGTTGGCAGAAGTATTCCTGCTCACTCCAAGTTTAGAATCAGTTGACAAGTTAGGATCAGTTGTCGAGAGTAAGTCTGTTGTAGAGGCCCCGCCTCACCCTAGTCAAGGTGATAGTAAAGGGGAGGAGGTCAAACTACCTGTTATTTGCCCGCTCGTTTCAAATTCAGTCATTTAATTTATGTAAGTTGAGAAGGAAACAGTCTGTATTGTAGATCCAAGTCTGGAGAGTGTGCGAAATCAGCCAGAGGATCAGCTTCTGTCGAGTAGATGGAGACCTATTGAGCCTCCCTCTTTAGTTGTCTGTGAGGATGTGACCAGCTTGGTAGTGTTATTGATTGTGAGCAGACTCCAGATGTCATGGGAGGAAATTTTGGTAAATCATGTACAATCATTAAGGGTGATAAAGTTTCCTTTGGATCTAAGTTGCAGAGTTTTGTGGCTTGTGATTCTTATTCCATGGGGAGTAAGTATTTGTCATTGTGTAAATTGAGTCAGAGTGTTTGTAGGGTGTTCTTGCAATATAGTGTTATTCCGCAGGAGCCATTCTCTTTTGTAGAAAAGGACTGTGGGACATCTTTGTCCGGCCTTGTTGTTGAACAAAGAGAGTTTACTCCAATATGTTGTGCATCCACGTTGGGAAAAGTTGTGTGTGGGATGTTCTTGCAATCTACTTTTATTCCGCAGGAGCCATTCTCTCTCTTGAAGTAATGGACTGTGGGACATCTTTGTCCAGTCGTGTTGTTGAGCAGAGTGAGTTTACTCAAGTAGGTTATACATCCAGTTGTTCTGAGGAAGTGGTAAGTCATACTAGAACAGTGTGTCTAATTTCAGATCCAACTTATTTTGATGTACGAGTAGTGAACAACATGTATGTTCCACTCAAGTGTGGTGTTGACTTTCAGTCAAATTGGTGTTGAAGGATTTAATCATACTTGGGAGCAGATGGCTGAGGCTCCAGGTGTGTGTTTCAAGTTGGGGGACAAGGTTATCATACCTAGTTGTAATAATTGTGAAGGGTTACAGATTGTACTTGGGTGGTTCCCAGGTAATCTGCTGTGCATCTTCAAGATGATGAAACCCTTAAACCTCTTGTTTGATTGTTTGTCACCAGAAGGAAATCACTTGAGAAGTGAAATCCATGGTAAGGGTTGTCAAGGTTTCAGCATGTTTTTGTTAGCTTTTTGGGAGACTAGAAGGTTTATGAAAGTGTGTTGTGTTCAAGTCCACCATCAGAGGGGGTGAACTTGTTTTTGGAGTTGTGATTGAGATATGGTACCTAGGCATAAGCTTGTGTTCTTACGCTGATCGTCATGACAGAGTTATGAGGAAATTGACTTATGTGTTTCTTAAGGATCAATTGAGTCAGTTCGATCAGGTAGTCTTTGCACTTAGGTTGTGTTTATTGGTTTTGAGGTCGAAGGTTTGCTAAGTCGTTGTGTTGTGTTTCTGAAGGTTCTATGGGTGAAGAAGTTTTATATGTAATTGTGAGGTTTTACACTAATTTCTCTAATTTTGGTATCCATTGGGCGAGAGTATGTGTTCCACAGAGGATCAAGTGTGATGAGGAACAGTTGTCTTTGTCAGGGCATACCCAGAAGTCCCTAATCTACTTTACATCCAGTCAGCTTCAATTAATTAAGCAGTTCAGCTCCAGAAAAAGGGAGTAATGGAAAATGGAGTCAGTCTTGGAAAATGTCACCAATTAGAAAAGGGATAATCTGGAAACATGGGACTGATCTCAGATCAGTAGTAGAAACAGATGAAAAGATAAATTGTGGTATTGACTTAGTGAAAGCAGTTACCTTTATTGACAATTCTATTCATGCAAATAATAATAATGTTGATGGGAATGTGAAATATAATCTGAAACTGAGTGAACTAAATGAGATAGTACCCTGGAGAGATAAATTTACATACTCCAGAGGAACATATGTAAAATCCCTGATATGTAGAAACAGTGATGTAGAACAAGATCACAAGACTGAACCTTTTGATTTTCATGTAAGAATATATTGGAAGTGTTTTCATTTTTGTTCAGAAATATGTCCTTATTGCTTTTACATGTTTAATATAATTAATTCAATAAATCTCAAGTGTCACATATTTTTACTTTTAGAAAAAATGCCATTGATCTTCATTCAATTACAATTTTTTCTTGGAAGTGGAAATGTTACGTATCTCTAATCGGATACGTATATAAATTCATGATAATGAGTTGGCAATATCAGGAGACAGGAGCGCGGATGCTCTGTACACGTCTAATACCTGTTAGATTCGGGAAAGTAGAATTCCTGGACCTGTTCAATTATGGGAGTTCCAGAAGTCACTTTTTAATTTTCATATATTTGTTAATTTACAGTAATTAAGCATGTGGCATTGTAACTTATTTTAATTGTAGAACCTATATTATTTTAATTGCATTATTATGTGTTTTGAGAACAAGTGGTTGCTCATATAATTGTAATTATTAAAACGTCCTTATTTAACATTCGTCATGTTTTGAGAGTGAATGCGGGGCGTCCTGACGCCATGCTAGTCAGTTAGCTGCGAGACCTCAATTGGGTTACATAAGTTGAGTATTTATGTCTCTTGTATATAGGTAGATTAATTGTGTCTGGAAGACAGTTTCTTTTAATTACGTAACCATTTATTAAGTGATTGCCATCTAAAATACTTTTAATACTATATGTTTTGAGTTATAAGAAAATATATTATATTCTATATTAATGTTGTTATGGTTTTAACCCAACCTGGTGAACACTGATTTATATGTTTTTGTTCTTTGTCTTGTGCCATATCATGGGACACTCTGGGACATCATAATTATATACTGCTTTCCCCTAGAGTATTAAAATTATACGGTGACTGATGTCTGAGCTGTGTGAACGATAGGTAACACACCTCACACGTGGTACCAACACCCTGACGAGACCCCTACAACCCCCGTGGTAACTACACCCCCTACATGGTACCAATACCCCAATGCGTACCAACATCCCTCCACGTGGTTCCTACATGCCCACGTAGTACCTAAACCCCCACGTGGTACCAACACGCCTCCAGGTGGTACCAACACCCCCATGTGGTACCAACACCCCCAACGTGGTACCAACACGTCCCTATGTGGTACCAACAACCCCCACGTGGTACCAACACCCCCAACGTGGTACCAACACGTCCCTAGGTGGTACCAACACACTCCCATGTGGTACCAACATGCCCCAGGTGGTACCAACACGCCCCCAGGTGGTACCAACGCACCCCCAGGTGGTACCAACACGCCCCCAGGTGGTAGTAGTAGGGAGTACAACGCACAGAACACTTTTTTTCAGAAAAATCACATTTACGCTATAGGGGGTTCCAGGTGAATTTGGCCAGTCACTGATTTGGAATTCAGGAATTCTTATGATAAAAATAATTTCCTAGATCTTAGCAGTTTGTTAAGAGTTCTTATGGGAGAAAATAAGTAAGAAAATCTTATTGAAAAATTCAGGAAAAATCCTCCATATTTTTTTTTTAATACATGAGGTACATCTGCATTAGTGCAGCCACCCTAGACTATATGAAGTGGAGTACAGTGTGTCAAAAAGCTAACTACGTGATGCTAAAAAATCCCCATCACACAGGATGGTTAGTCATACAGAGGCATGTGATAGGCAGTCTGCACTGGCAGACTCCTGAAGCATTTTGAGGATATCATCAACACAAGATTGAATAAGGCAGCAGTGGTTATAAAAGTCCCAATCTCGCAGGATGGTTAGTCATACAGAGCCATTTGTTTAGTAGCCTGCACTGGCAAATTTTGCGTACATTGAGAGGATATCTTCAAGAGTACGAAAATGAATAAAGAGGGCATTAGATCCTGATTTCCCAAAAAAATGCATTAAATGAAAACTGGTTCGATTTCAATCAAACTTTTTGGACAAGTTGTACATGAAAAGAGTTTCATCTTGTCCAAGTCTCAGCATCGTAGCATAAGTAGAAGGGAGAAAAAAAAATTGAAGTAGGTGTCACAAATTATTCCAAAATGGTCAACTGAAATCATATCTATGACTCTCAGCTATCACATAGCATATATTAAAAAAATATTATAACTAGTTTTATTAGAAAAAATTTAAGTAAAAATTATTTTTTTATTTTTCATTTTTTTTTTTTTTATCGAACGATTTGCATGAAACTTATACACTGACTGCTGTCCGTGGTTTCAACGGTGTTCTCTTAGAGAGGGTTAAAGCAACAGTAG
>WNGS01070428.1:15103-25397 GCA_020271785.1 Procambarus virginalis | reverse complement strand
ATTCAGGCTTGTTCGCGTTTGTGTTCCTCACGTGTTGCCCCAAAAAATGAGGTGATTTGATAAAATGCTATGCCCAAGATTACCATCGAGTGCCGGCGGGGAAGTGGTTGAAATAGCTTCGGCTATCACTTCCTTATGTCCGGTCGTGATGGTCAAGCGGATTAAGGCGTCCCTGTACATACCAGTTGCGTTGTTCCTGGCAGTATGGGTTCGAGTCACTTCTGGGGTGTGAGTTTTCAGTTGCATATAGTCCTGAGGACCATTCAGGTTTGTTCGCATTTGTGTTCCTCATGTGTTGCCCCCAAAATGAGGTGATTTGATAAAATGCTATGCCCAAGATTACCATCCGAGTACCGGCAGGGAAGTGGTTCAAATAGCTTCGGCTATCACTTCCTTATGTCCGGTCGTGTCCGGCCTGAATGGTCCCCAGGACTAGATACAACTGAAAACTTACACCCCAGAAGTGACTCGAACCCATACTCCCAGGAGCAACGCAACTGGTATGTACAGGGACGCCTTACACCACTTGACCATCACGACCGGACATAAGGAAGTGATAGCCGAGGCTATATGAACCACTTCCCCGCCGGCACTCGGATGGTAATCTTGGGCATAGCATTTTATCAAATCACCTCATTTTTTGGGGCAACACGTGAGGAACACAAATGCAAACAAGCCTGAATGGTCCCCAGGACTAGATACAACTGAAAACTCACACCCCAGAAGTGACTCGAACCCATACTCCCAGGAGCAACGCAACTGGTATGTACAGGGACGCCTTAAACCACTTGACCATCACGACCGGACATAAGGAAGTGATAGCCGAGGCTATATGAACCACTTCCCCGCCGGCACTCGGATGGTAATCATGGGCATAGCATTTTATCAAATCACCTCATTCTTTGGGGCACACGTGAGGAACACAAATGCGAACAAGCCTGAATGGTCCCCAGGACTATATGCAACTGAAAACTCACACCCCAGAAGTGACTCGAACCCATACTCCCAGGAGCAACGCAACTGGTATCTACAGGACGCCTTAATCCACTTGACCATCGGAAGTGATAGCCGAAGCTATTTGAACCACTTCCCCGCCGGCACTTGGATGGTAATCTTGGGCATAGCATTTTATCAAATCACCTCATTCTTTGGGGCACACGTGAGGAACACAAATGCGAACAAGCCTGAATGGTCCCCAGGACTATGTGCGACTGAAAACTCACACCCCAGAGTGACTCGAACCCATACTCCCAGGAGCAACGCAACTGGTATGTACAGGACGCCTTAATCCGCTTGACCATCACGACGGACAATAAGGAAGTGATAGCCGAAGCTATTTGAACCACTTCCCCGCCGGCTCTCGGATGGTAATCTTGGGCATAGCATTTTATCAAATCACCTCATTCTTTGGGGCACACGTGAGGAACACAAATGCGAACAAGCCTGAATGGTCCCCAGGACTATATGCGAATGAAAACTCACACCCCAGAAGTGACTCGAACCCATACTCCCAGGAGCAATGCAACTGGTATCTACAGGACGCCTTAATCTGCCTGACCATCACGACCGGACAATAAGGAAGTGATAGCCGAAGCTATTTGAATCACTTCCCCGCCGGCACTCGGATGGTAATCTTGGGCATAGCCTTTTATCAAATCACCTCATTCTTTGGGGCACACGTGAGGAACACAAATGCGAACAAGCCTGAATGATCCCCAGGACTATATGCGTCTGAAAACTCACGCCCCAGAAGTGACTCGAACCCATTCCTTATTGTCGGTCATGATGGTCAAGCAGATTAAGGCGTCCTCTAGATACCAGTTGCATTGTTCCTGGGAGTATGGGTTCGAGTCACTTCTGGGGTGTGAGTTTTCAGTCGCATATAGTGCTGGGGACCATTCAGGCTTGTTCGCATTTGTGTTCCTCACGTGTGCCCCATTTTGTGTGCCTCACGTGTGCATGTTTTTTTTCATTCACAAAGTTGACACATTGTGTACTTGACATTTGGGTTTTGAGAAATCTGCCAGATACGTCTATATCCCTTTCGCATTCTGGCCATTATAACATCACATTGCCGGATTCTTGTTCTATTAGTCCCATATGTGAATGTCTCCTCACGATATCTATTATAATATTTAATGCTACAACTTTCAGGTCTTTGTGAATTTGTTAGGTCGGTGAGATCTTCATTAGATATTTGTTTACGTATTCTCTTCGTCACTGCTAATGAAACACCCATATCAATTTCTATCACTGGTTTTCTACAGGCTGTCTTTGCAAGCATATCAACCGTGTCATGCCTTGAGATGCCAACATGTGATGGTATCCATAGGAATTTAATTTCAAATCTGTTTTCTTTAGCAGCTAAAACATTCATTCGAATATCACTGGCTATTTTCTGGGTGTCACTACTATGTGCGTTCAATGGCAGGATTGCACTCTGCGAATCACAGTATACAAGTCCACTGTCTTTGTCTTTTAAAAATTCAGTGGCAAGGTATATGCCTGCAAGTTCGGTTTGAGTTGTACTTGCCCAGTCATTGACGCGCTTCATTGCTGTATGTACGAGAGAAGATTGTTCAAATATATTACATGCACATCCGGTACATCGTCCACCTCCTTCTACAGAACCGTCGGTATAGCACTGATACACATCGTTACCCATACGCTGAGTACTCTCAGTGATGTTATTCAGTGTTAACTGTTTAAATAATGAAGAGTGTACACTATCTTTTTTGGGCGCATTTACAAAATCAACTGATAGATCCCAGATATCTCATGGAGTAATTGGTTGATTAATCATTAATTGAGTTGGGTACATATTTAATATTTTGATGGAGTTGGCTACCTTGTAGAACCTGATACATAATCAGATTTTGTTCTTCTTCTATAGACCTCAGGTGAGTGCAGCATATTAGAAAGTTTAGCTTGAAACTTCATGTGTTGCCTAGATTTACTCAATGCCTTCACTCCGAAAACTGTGCTAATAGACAAAATTTTCTCACTTATAGTAGGTAATTTTAACTCTGCTCTCATGTTAACTATTCTCGTGGACTTTGGAGTCCCAAGGATGAGACGCATAGCTTCATTTTGCAAGGTTTCAAGAGATTTCATCTCTTTGTCTGTATGCAGTGTGAGATGTAGAGCAGTGTAGTCAATCACAGAGCTTATAAATGATACATAAAACATTCTAGCAAGTCTCACGTTAATTCCACGATTGACACCAACAAGGACCTGCAAGGGCTTTAATCTCTCCCAGAGTCTCCTCTTGAGAGAAGAAAGGTACCCAGGGTCGTTAATGGGGACACCATTAAAAGTATCTGTAAGAATCGCAGTTCTCAAGTGCTCGCCCATCTATATGATAATTGGCTGGTGGAATACCACACGGTATGAGGGCACGAGTTTTCTGTACAGAGATAAGGAGGTGAGCTGAGACAGTCCTCAGCTCTAGTAGCAAAAGCATCGAGCAGAACTTGCATTCTAGGCTCGGAGGCAGCCTGTAAACATATATCATCAGCATAACAAATGACAGTGACTTCATTATTAGTTGGAAGATCTTTAATAAGTTTATGCATCAGAACGTTGAACAACAAGGGGCTGAGGACCCCTCCTTGTGGAGTTCCCAGTTCAAAGTGTTTGCTCTCTGTGCTTTTAACACCATTAAACAAAACATATGCTGTTCGATTAGACAAATAGCCCTTTATCCATTTCAGTAATTTTCCTTGTATTCCCACCTCGGTAAGCTGTTTTAGTATGATTTCTCTGTTTGCTGTATCAAAAGCTGCTGCTAGGTCGATGAAGACTGTTTGAGGGAAAGTGTTGTGTACACACAGTGTTGTATAGTGAGCCCAGGTATAAATCCAAACAATTGAGGTGACAGGTGCCCTTGTATACGATACATGAGTCGGTTAAGAACAATGCGTTCAAGCACTTTACAAACACACGATGTTAGAGATATAGGTCTATAATTATCTGAGTGTGGTTTGGGGATGGGAACAATGACACTCTTTTTCCAAGCATCATGTAATACTCCTTCACTTAAACTCATTCTGTACAACAGTAAAAGTGGATTACCTGGTACTTGTGAGGCTAATCTCAGTAGACTGTAAGTAATACCGTCCTCTCCAGGAGCGGTTGATTTTCCCATCTTTAGTGCATGATTTAATTCCCATTCAGTTACATCATTAAGGTCCGACACGTCGATAGCTGTACAGGCAAGATTGATGGTTCGTTGTCTGTTGGGGCGTGTGTCATTAAGTTTGTGTTGTATGTTAATAGTAGCAAAGTAGAGCCCATGCACACCGAGCGGGCTCCCCCTAAGCCCTGAGACCCTTCGAGAGAGGCCCCGAGGCAGAACGCACATCCTCGCCCAACATCCTTGAAGAAAAGTCCAAGGGAAAAGCCTCAAAGAAGGGGGGGTCCACTGAGACGACCCACAAGCCTCGGCGGGACAATCGGGTTCAACGCCCCCCCCGTAGGCCGCCCGAGTCTCAAATCCAACTAAACTCTGCCTTGACTCCGAAACCCACAAACGTTCAGGAGCCGGTAGCAGAGGGAGAGGAGCAGAGCGAACCACACCAACCGGAAAAGGACCCAAGGGTGCAGATGGAACCAAAGCCGAAGTGACCAACACCCCCAAGTTCGGGTCCCTAACCAAAACGGGTTGGTCGCCCACATTCGAGCGGGTTACCAACCTAGTACGTTGCAATAACTTAACTCTACCATGCAATGCGACAGCCGCTTGACCCCTAAGATCTTCCGAAGAAGAATGGGTAAATGGGAGAACGAGCATGGAAAAAAACCCGCACAACTCCGGTTTAAAGGTGCCGGCGACCAAACAAGCAGCATGACGGAGGCAAAACAAATGATCGTCAACCTGAGAGAAGGGCAACGAGCAACCTGCAAACTCGCACAAGACGTGATGGTACTCGGTGGACACATCCATCGGTCGCTCAAGCCCCGACGGTAGTTTCTTGGGCCCGCATGAGGAGGTGTCCCTACGGGAAGCCCAGGCACCGGTGATGCAAAGCCAGTTGAACTTCGTATATTACGGGCAAACTGACCCCTGTGAAGGGAGCAACCTCGGGGCCCGAGAGGAGCCCCGAGGTTGCACAAACGGAACCCAGGCATACCTAATGGGAGGCCAGGCAGGAATGAAACGAAAAAGAAAGAAAAGTACCCCGAAAGTGCACCATAACAACAGGAGGCCAGAGAGAGGCACGTCCGCTGCTCGTATGCCAGCTGTGCAGCCCAGTGCTCCCCAACCAGCAGCAAACACTTCCTACCCAGAGCCGAACGAAGGCACCAAGACACAAGCTGATCCCAAGGGCGAGGCAGAAGCCAAGCGAAAGCACATGCAGTCCCAGTACTCCTGGCCAATGCTCCAACGCACAGCAGGTGTCACCGCTAAGATCAAAATCCTGACAGGCAATCGAGACGAGAGCAGACAAATACCCCCAGTCAGTTTCACTCAACAAAATGGTAGGCAGACGGCCTGCTCGGTGGGGCGGGGGGCCTCCCCCTCCTGCTCCTGGGGGGAGGGAAGCCGACGCGTTGGGTTGATGAATGGAATGTAATTATCAAGGGAAAGCGTCAAGCCATTACGACAATATAGCACCGAAAAGGGGTCTGGATAAGGATTTAGGATGGGACGGGGGGAAAAGGACTTGCTTGTTTCCTTGTTTTTCTTGGGGGTCAGTTTTTAGCCTCTGTTTCAGTCTCCGGTTGAAATTTTCTACCAACTGGTGTCAGTTTTGGGGCGCCTGCCTTTCTGGGTGCCAAGAGGACACTAACACCACCTCGAATTGACAGAGTAGATAAGGATGGATTACTTAACACGGATGGTACACGCACAAAGGATACAGGTTAAAGCTGAGTACCCAAATGAGCCATAGCGACATTAGAAAGGATTTTTTTTCAGTGTCAGAGTAGTTAGTTAATGGAATGCACTAGGAAGTGATGTTGTGGAGACTGACTCCATACTCAGTTTCAAAGGTAGATATGATAGAGCTCTAGATGCTCAGAAATCTGTACACCAGTTGATTGACAGTTAAGAGGCTGAATCAATGAGTCGTAACTGAACCCCAATAAGCACAACTAGGTGAGTACAACGGACGCCACCACAACGGGCGCCACCACTACGGACGCCAACACCACGGACGCAAACACCACGGACGCCAACACCACGGTCGCCACCTGCAAGGACGTCACCAACACAGACGCCACCACCATGGACGCCACCACCATGAACGCCACCACCACGGACGCCAACACCACGGACGCCACCACCACGGACGCCACCACCACGGACGCCACCACCACGGACGCCACCACTACGGGCGCCACCACCATGGACGCCACCACCACGGACGCAAACACAACAGACGCCAACACCACGGTCGCTACCTCCAAGAACGCCACCACCACGGACGTCACCACCACGGACGCCAACACCACGGACGCCAACACTACGGACGCCACCACCACGGACGCCAACACCACGGACGCCAACACCACGGTCGCCACCTGCAAGGACGTCACCAAACACGGACGCCACCACCATGGACGCCACCACCATGAACGCCACCACCACGGACGCCAACACCACGGACGCCACCACCACGGACGCCACCACCACGGACGCCACCACCACGGACGCCACCACTACGGGCGCCACCACCATGGACGCCACCACCACGGACGCAAACACAACAGACGCCAACACCACGGTCGCTACTGTAACGGGGGGGGAGGGGGGAATGATGAGTAACTCAGAAGTGAGTAGGAGAAGTAGAAGACGTAGAAGGGTAGATAGGTAGAAGTAGGAAGTAGATAGTAGAAGTATAAGAGTAGAGTAGATAGTAGAAGTAGAAAATAGAAAATGCTAGAAGAAGGAGAAATAAGAAAATAGTAAATACAAAATGCTGCCACCATCCATTCTAGATCTTTACTTCTCCTACTCACTTCTGAGTTTACTCCTCATTCCCCCACTCCCCCCCGTTAAGTAGCGGACCGTGGTGTTGGCGTATGTTGTTTTGCGTCCGTGGTGGTGGCGTCCCTGGTGGTGGCGCCAGTAGTGGTGGCGTCGTGGGGTGGCGTCCGTGGTGGTGGCGTTCGTGGTGGGTGGCGTCCGTGGTGTTGGCGTCCGTGGTGGTGGCGTTCATGGTGGTGGCGTCCATGGTGGTGGCGTCCGTGTTGGTGACGTCCTTGCAGGTGGCGACCGTGGTGTTGGCGTCGTGGTGTTGGCGTCCGTGGGGGTGGCGTCCGTAGTGTTGGCGTCCGTCGTGGTGTTGGCGTCCGTGGTGGTGGACGTCCGTGGTGGTGGCGTTCTTGGAGGTAGCGACCGTGGTGTTGGCGTCTGTTGTGTTTGCGTCGTGGTGGTGGCGTCCATGGTGGTGGCGCGTAGTGGTGGGTGTCCGTGGTGGTGGCGTCCGTGTGGTGGTGGCGTCCGTGGTGGTGGAGTCCGTGGTGTTGGCGTCCGGGGTGGTGGCGTCTGGTGGTGGCGTCCATGGTGGTGGGTCTGTCTGGTGGTGACGTCTTGCAGGTGGCGACCGTGGTGTTGGCGTCGTGGTGGTGGCGTACGTGGTGTTGGCGTCCGTAGTGGTGGCGCGTCCCGTCTGTTTGTGGGGCGTCCGTTGTACTCACCTAGTTGTGTTATTGGGGTTCAGTTACGACTCATTGATTCAGCCTCTTAACTGTCAATCAACTGGTGTACAGATTTCTGAGCATCTAGAGCTCTATCATATCTACCTTTGAAACTGAGTATGGAGTCAGTCTCCACAACATCACTTCCTAGTGCATTCCATTAACAACTACTACTCTGACACTGAAAAAAAATCCTTATAATGTCGCTATGGATCCTTTGGGTACTCAGCTTTTAACCTGTATCCTTTTGTGCGTTGTACCATCGTGTTTGTTAAGTAATCCATCCTTATCTACTCTGTCAATTCGAGGTGGTGTTAGTGTCCTCTTGGCACCCAGAAAGGCCAGGCGCCCAAAAACTGACACCAGTTGGTAGAATTTCAACGGAGACTGAAACAGAGGCCTAAAAACTGACCCCCAAGAAAAACAAGGAAAACAAGCAAGTCCTTTCCCCCCGTCCCATCCTAAATCCGTATCCAGACCCTTTTCGGTTGCTATATTGTGTCGTAATGGCTTGACGCTTTCCCTTGATAATTACATTCCATTCATCAACCCACGCGGTCGGCTTCCTCCCCCCAGGAGCAGGAGGGGGAGGCCCCCCGCCCCACCGAGCAGGCCGTCTGCCTACCATTTTGTTGAGTGAAACTGACTGGGGGGTATTTGTCTGCTCTCGTCTCGATTGCCTGTCAGGATTTTGATCTTAGCGGTGACACCTGCTGTGCGTTGGAGCATTGGCCAGGAGTACTGGGACTGCATGTGCTTTCGCTTGGCTTCTGCCTCGCCCTTGGGTCAGCTTGTGTCTTGGTGCCTTCGTTCGGCTCTGGGTAGGAAGTGTTTGCTGCTGGTTGGGGAGCACTGGGCCTGCACAGCTGGCATACGAGCAGCGGACGTGCCTCTCTCTGGCCTCCTGTTGTTATGGTGCACTTTCGGTGGTACTTTTCTTTCTTTTTCGTTTCATTCCTGCCTGGCCTCCCATTAGGTATGCCTGGGTTCCGTTTGGTGAACCTCGGGGCTCCTCTGGGCCCCGAGGTTGCTCCTTCACAGGGGTCAGTTTGCCCGTAATATACGAAGTTCAACTGGCTTTGCATCACCGGTGCCTGGGCTTCCCGTAGGGACACCTCCTCATGCGGGCCAAGAAAACTACCGTCGGGGCTTGAGCGACCGATGGATGTGTCCACCGAGTACCATCACGTCTTGTGCGAGTTTGAAGGTTGCTCGTTGACCTTCTCTCAGGGTGACGATCATTTGTTTTGCCTCCGCATGCGCTGTTTGTCGCCGGCCACCTTTAAACCGGAGTTGTGCGGTTTTTTTCCATGCTCGTTCTCCCATTTACCCATTCTTCTTCGGAAGATCTTAGGGGTCAGCGGCTGTCGCATATGCATGGTAGAGTTAAGTTATTGCAACAAGTACTAGGTTGGTAACCCGCTCGAATGTGGGCGACCAATACCGTTTTGGTTAGGGACCCGAACTTGGGGGTGTTGGTCACTTCGGCTTTGGTTCCATCTGCACCCTTGGGTCCTTTTCCGGTTGGTGTGGTTCGCTCTGCTCCTCTCCTCTGCTCACCGGCTCCTGAACGTTTGTGGGTTTCGGAGTCAAGGCAGAGTTTAGTTGGATTTGAGGACTCGGGCGGCCTAGGGGGGGGCGTTGAACCCGATTGTCCCGCCGAGGCTTGTGGGTAGTCTCAGTGGACCCCCCCTTTTTTGAGGCTTTTCCTTGGACTTTTCTTCAAGGATGTTGGGCGAGGATGTGCGTTCTGCTCGGGGCCTCTCTCGAAGGGTCTCAGGGCTTAGGGGGAGCCCGCTCGGTGTGCATGGGCTCTACTTTGCTACTATTAACATACAACACAAAACTTAAGACACACGCCCCAACAGACAACGAACCATCAATCTTGCCTGTACAGCTATCGACGTGTCGGACCTTAATGATGTAACTGAATGGGAATTAAATCATGCACTAAAGATGGGAAAATCAACTGCTCCTGGAGAGGACGGTATTACTTACAGTCTACTGAGATTAGCCTCACAAGTACCAGGTAATCCCCACTTTTACTGTTGTACAGAATGAGTTAAGTGAAGGAAGGAGTATTACATGATGCTTGGAAAAAGTGTGTCATTGTTCCATCCCCAAACCACACTCAGATAATTATAGACCTATATCTCTAACATCGTGTGTTTGTAAAGTGCTTGAAACGCATTGTTCTTAACCGATCATGTATCGTATACAAGGGCACCTGTCACCTCAATTGTTTGGATTTATACCTGGGCTCAGTATACAACACTGTGTGTACACAGCACTTTCCCTCAAACAGTCTTATCGACCTAGCAGCAGCTTTTGATACAGCAAACAGAGAAAAATCATACTAAAAACAGCTTACCGAGGTGGGAATACAAGGAAAATTACTGATGAAAGGATTAAAAGGCTATATTTGTCTAATCGAACAGCATATGTTTTGTTTAATGGTGTTAAAAGCACAGAGAGCACAAACACTTTGAACTTGGAACTCCACAAGGAGGGGTCCCAGCCCCTTGTTGTTCAAAGTTCTGATGCATAAACTATTAAAGATCTTCCAACTAAAATGAAGTCACTGTCATTTGTTATGCTGATGATATAGTTTACAGGCTGCCTCCGAGCCTAGAATGCAAGTTCTGCTCGA
>WNGS01070428.1:0-14103 GCA_020271785.1 Procambarus virginalis | reverse complement strand
AGGTCTCACATTTGTTTAGCCAACGATGTGTGCACTAAGTTGTAGCAGCCTAAGACTGTTTGCCAGGATGACTCGTCACACTCCATCACTCTGCAGGTGAGCCACTCCTCCCTCCACAACCCTGGTCGTCTCTCTGTAGGGTGAGCCACTCTTCCCTCACAGCACCATGGCTCCTCACTCTACAGTGTGAGCTTCCCTCCCTCACAGCCCCATGGCTCCTCACTCTGCAGGGTGAGCACTCTCCCTCACAGCACACTGGCTCGTCACACTCCGTAACTCTTCGATAGTTCAAGCTGTTCTGCTGGACATCAGAACAGCTTGAACGACGTGTCAACAAGACAGATAAACAATATGAAGTATTACAAGAGACCGTCGCCTACGAAGCTATGTCATGATTCACACGCTCCGACAAACCCACAGATTACCCTGGCCGCCTCGGTCAGGACTTACACGGCTCAGCATTTCGTTATGTATGAAGGCAACTGGTGTGGCCACTTACCATTGTAGCGTTGCGAGTGTGAGGGAGCAGTAGCGTTGCTGGCAGATGTAATGAAGCACTCCGCCTCGTCGCGAGGGACCGGTCTTTGACCAGGACTCGTCAGAGTGGCAAAGTGCACCTCTCTCTCCCAGGCCGGATGTCACACTGAGCCATCAACAACACTCATATCGCACAACAACTGCCATATAACACCTGGCCATTTTATCCCTTTGGATCATCTGAGACTTAAATTCGCACCTGAAAATGTGGAGGCTGACACCTACCAACCGGGCCACAGACGCCTACATAGAGTGGCTCTCAGCGGGTGTTACCCACCTGAGGGTTCAAACCTTCCATTGAGGTTACACGCCACGCCACCCATATCACACATGGCACTCCATAGTGTCGAAATCGAAAGGAATGGAGTTTCGAGGAGATGGTTATTCAGGGCTGCAAAAGGTTCAGACACTTCATAACAAGCACCATGATGATCGGAGGACCAATAGTAGTAGTAGTAGCAGTGATATATAACCCACCACCAATTGACAGAAGACCCAGGCAAGAGTATGACAGAAACAACATGGCAGTTAACACTATAATTGAGAGACCAGCCCCTGCTGCCTGTAGAAATTGATCTCATCTGCTCATCATGGGGGGACATTAATCGTGGAAGGATAGACTGGGAAAACAAGGAACTGCATGGAGGTGAGGAAACATGGAGAGCGAAACTGTTGGAGATGGCGACTAGAAACTTTTTAAGTCAACATGTCAGGGGACCGACGAGAATGAGAGGCAACGATGAACCAGCGAGACTCGACCTAGTCTTCACTCTGAACAACTTAGATATAAGGGAAATCGGTCTCGAAGCCCCCGTGGGATTGAGTGATCGAAGTGTACTGATGTTTGAGTATCTGGTCGAAGAAGGGTTAATGTACTCAAGGAAGGGACCAGAAAACAAAAGGCCCGCATTCCGGAAGGGAAACTATGAAGAGATAAGAAAATTCCTAACTGATATAGCTTGGGAAACATAGCTCATAGTAAAGACGACTCAAGACATGATGGACTACATCACACAGAAGGGTAAGGAGGCAGCAGACAAGTTCGTCCCAGTCCAAAAGGGGAAAAATGAAATGCAGACGAGAAACCCATGGTTTAATCAGAGATGTAAGCTAGCAAGGCAACTAAGTACAAGGGCATGGAGAAACTATAGAAATAACAGAACATTTGAGAGAAGAGAAAGATACCAGAGCACCAGGAATGAATACGTCAGGGTGACAAGAAAGGCAAAATGAAAATGACATAGCAAGCAAGGCAAAGACTCAACCCAAACTGCTGCACAGCCACATCAGGAGGAAAACAACAGTGAAGGAACAGGTAATGAAACTGAGGATAGGGGCAGACAGATTCACTACAAACGACAAGAAAGTGTGCGAGGAACTCAATAAGAAATTCCAGAAGGTCTTCACATCAGAGCAAGGAGAAGTCCCAGAGATAAGAGAGGGAATATCTAATCAGACTCAACTAGAGGAGTTTGCCATTACCAGTGGGGAGGTGAGGAAGCATCTGCTAGATTTAGATGTGACAAAGGCTATAGGCCCCGGATGGTATTTCACCATGGACATTACTTTGTTTTTCTACTATATTCATAAGCTCACTAATTTTCTGTGCCTGATCCGGGCCCCGTGACCAACCTGAAGTGGTAGGGACTACAACTGTGTCACTCGAGCTACTAGCCGTGGCGTTGGAGTGGTTGGGTAAGGCAGGAGAGTGTGACGAGTGACCGGTGGTGGCACAGCAGATGAGCCAGGGTGGCTACTGGCGCCCCCAGCTGGTGTACCCCGGGCAGCCCGTCTCGGTGGGAGTGAGGCACAGTCCTCATGCCAGGCGGGAACGCCCTCCATGTGACAGTTTGCACACCTCAGTTTCAGTGCACCACCCTTTTTAGCATCACACACAGACGTTGCATGCTTTCTGGCACAGATTGTGGAAACGCTGACCAAGCAGATAACCGAACAAAATAAGGAAATCATGAACCAAAAGATGATGATAACCACTCTTCAGAAAACTGTGAGAGCATTAACTGTGTGCGGGCCACACCACCCTGGGGTACCACCACCCAGGCGGCCAGCACCCCAGGGGAGACCCCAGCAGGGGGTGTCCCAGCCCTCACACCAGCTGGGCTCTCCCACCACGGCTCCCCATACCCCAGCCTCATCAACGTCGTGCGCTATGAACAGAGGTCAACTATTCCATGTAGAAACGCATAGTGCTGTCGATGAGTATTATGACGCAACCGATCCTGATAATGAACAAAGTGACACTGAGGGTGAGAACTTTAATGAAGATGACGATCAAGATGTTGATACCGGGTCTAATAAACTCTGCTTGAAGGAAAATAGTAGTGGAAATGATGAAAGTGATTGTGATAAAGAACAAAGTGAAACCAGTGATGCTTGTAGTGATAATGACGAAGTTCCACTGGACGTGGATGCCCGCCTCGGGCCGCGCACACCACATCCCAGATGGTTCAGCCGTGACAACTTTAAAGTAATGGTGAAAGGTGATGTGCTGACTAAAGAGGAAAAAGAAGCTGTAATAGAGCACTACAACCGGTATCGGGAGACACTTGCTTTTATGAAACTGCAGACTGATGAAGTACTAAAGAACAATGGCGGCCTCTGAATCTCATAAAAACAAGTACAGTGTCATCAAGATACTCAGTTGGAATATTGCTTCTCTTAGAAAACGGTATTCAGACCTCCATCATAAGGTTATGACTGAAGACATAGATATTGTCTGCCTCCAAGAAACCCTAACTCCCGCAGGTAAAACCCGCAGAATTTGCCTAGTTATCAGTGTTATAATCCCAGATCAAAAAATACGTGTCTCATGTATGTTAAAAAATCCCTGCCACATGAGCCACTTCCGCACAACAACGAGAGGGGTTTCAATATCATGGTATCCGGGTACACGTTGGTAACTCTACACTTAATGTTTTGAATGCCTATGCACCTACTGGCCTCCTCCAGTATACTGACCTACCTAGTTTTGCACATACTGATTCTACAATATTAATTGGGGATTTAAATGCTAAACACAAACAATTAGGGGATCAACTCACAAACACCAACGGGAGAAGATTGTTGGCACTTCTCGATGCATATGGTGATGTTCAAATTATCAGTAAGAATCAAACAACGCAAATATATGGAGGTATTCTAGATAGGTGCATTGGCTTTAACCTGTCATACACAACTCATGAGACTGATATTATGGATGACTTAATGTCTGACCATTTAGCCATAACAGCTAACATACACGTGGCTAATGTTGACCTACCTGGCACTAAGCTGAGTAGACGCAGGCTAACAGTAAGGAAAGAGCAAGAAAAATTCTTTATAGACAGCATAGAACATTGGTATAACAATTATGAGCCTGAGAATGTACAACAGTTTTATGATGACCTCGTAAATAAAACCTATGAGGCCATCAAAAATAGTGAGTCACACCAAACAAAAAGACGTACTGGGAAACAGGTCAGACACAACCAGTACTATGATGATGCTAAACTGAAAGAGCTTAAATCAATTGCTAGACAGACAGGTAAAGCATATAAGAGCCTTAGAACTCCTCAAATGTTAAAACTGTTTCAGGCCGCGCTTGCAGCGGCAAGGGAGAGAATGACTGAACTGAGACAAAATGAATGGGAGGGTTTTGTTAGTGGACTTAACCTGCATACTCCCCTGGGCAAAGCCTGGAAAGGCATAAACAAAATTATTGGTAAAAATAGTAGACAAGTTTCACACCCAAACCCGCAACAGAAAGCTAATCAGTTAATTGCAAAATGGGCTCAGGTTTCCAGCCTTGGAATGTTACCAGCTAGCACTAGGGAGAAATTGCGGGAGGGTCCACAGACAGAAATTCTCTCATAAATTTCATGTTGAGCAAGCAACATGATGAATGTGATGTTCCATATACAGATTATGAATTGGATGCAGCCCTCTCCAGGGGCAGTAGCACTGCTCCTGGTGAGGACGGTATCACCTATGATATTCTAAGACTCCTACATCGTGTACCCGGTAACCCATTATTAGAATTGTTTAATGCCAGTTATGTCACTGGGCAGTTGCCAGTATCATGGACCACCAGTCTTACGGTACCTGTACCAAAGCCTGGCCAACCTGATGCTTTCCGTCCCATCTCACTGACCAGTTGCATGTGCAAAACCTTTGAGAGAATGGTGCTTAATAGATTATTGTATAGAGTTAAAGAGCACATGTCACCTGATATCAATGGTTTCACACATGGTAAAAGTGTACACAACTGTATCACAACCTTTCTCACTGTTCATGGAGATAAAAGGCACAAGTACACAACATTTCTTGATTTAAAAAATGCCTTTGATATTGCTAATAGGGAAGTGATTATGTACGAATTAGCGAGAATGGATATAGGGGGACATTTATTACAATGGATACGAGGCTATCTTACCAACCGGAAGTCCTCTGCACTGTTCCAAGGCTACAAGAGTGAAACTAAAGTAATGCAACTAGGCACCCCACAAGGAGGAGTACTTAGTCCTACCTTGTTTAATGTTCTAATTAATGCTTTACTAAAATCAATTCCAACTAGTCCGGCAAACATCACTATCAGCTATGCAGATGACATCCTTGTGCATACTAAAACCCACCGCGAAATGCAAACAGTCTTAAATTGTATACATACAGCTTGTGAGAGCCTTGGTCTTGTAATCAACGCTGCTAAAACTAAGGTATTTAACAGACAAATTGGCAACCGCAAAAGTGGACCACGAAAACTCAAGATAGATAATATACCAATAGACTATGTCTCTTCTTTCAAATACCTTGGAGTCTATGTCCCTTGTACCTCAACTGCAGTCAATAAGTTACATCAACAATGTAGAGACAGACTCAAGGCTCTCAGAACTGTAGTGGGGTACAGCCCGAAATATGGTGTTAATATTAGAATAGCAAGAATGATGTATTTAGCGTATATAAGGTCTTGATAGACTATCATGCACCAGCTTTGGTCCTGCAAAATGGCAAAAGTATTGATAGACTTGAAAAAATGCAAAATGAAGCACTCAGAATTATACTTGGCTGTCCTATAACTACCAAAGTTCTCAACATGAGGAAAGAATTAAATATACTTAGCATTAGAGATAGAATATTTGAAATTAATCTTATGATGGGACTAAAGCTTCTGCGTGATAACAAAAACAACATTGTGTCAGTTGCTCTGTTAGAACACATACGAAATGGAACTAGCGAGTCTAAATGGATTCAAAGAACAGCCACTCATATTAAAATGATGGGACTGCACGATGTATATACAGATGAAAGAGTACAGCACTTCCTTCCACCCTGGCAGATAGTACCTTTTGACATCCTGACCCCTGCATACCCCACCAAGAAACTAATCACAAACAACCCTCATGCTCAGCTTGCTGCTAAATTAAGCACCATAGAACACATTCACAATATACAAGCTGAAAACAACATTGCACAGACCATATACACTGACGGATCACTCAATACAGCTACAGGAAGGGCAGGAAGTGCTGTTATTGCTCATCAGCCCGATGGCAGCACAATTGAAAGGAATATCCGAATTAGTAACTGGGCGTCCACTATGCAAGCCGAGTTGGTAGCGATACTGGTAGCACTCGAAATTATTGACAACACTGAAGTAGACAGCTTAATTATTTCTGACTCCCTTTCCTCACTACGAGCAATAAACAGTTTGCAATCAAGTAATAACGTGCTTGTCTTGGAAGCTAGACGTAGATATATAAGAATACTTAGCAAGAGGGTAAATATAAAAATGTTGTGGATTCCTTCTCACATTGGCCTGCAGGAACATGACAAAGTTGACGCCCTTGCTAAGGCTGCAGTAAATAAAGACAGTATTGAACGGAATCTTGAGTTATCAAATAGGTCCCTTAAAAATGTCATTAGACGAGAACTCCTGGATGAATTTGAAGAAAGTAGAACTGTGCAAACTGGAACTAGCAGGTCCATTGTTCATCACAATGAAATGTGTGAAGTAAAACATGTGTATGGGGCAAGTAACAAAGTCAGTAGACTAACAGATGTTGTCACAGCTCGTATAAGACTTGGCTACAAGTATCTCTGGCAGTTCGGCTTGTATAGGGATCTAGATGAAGTAAAGTGTAAAGTGTGTGGACAAAGACAGGGACACACACTCGAACACTATATCTTGGATTGTAGTAAAATTGAGCCATTTAGAGATAAATCTAAGCTCACTCTATATGATATGGCAACCTATCTTATTACCATGGATAAATTACCTGAAATCCTTGCACTGTATCCACATTTCGCTTCCAGTAGATAAACGACATATGAGATTCAGAAACAAGTAGTGTACTGTGAGGACTAATAATAAACAGAAGCTCCCCTATGACTCTGTAATATCCCCATTGGTCAAACTATTATGTATTAGCGATAAGACCTAACATTAACGTATGATGACTTACTGTAAATATGTAGCTCTTGAAATAGCACTTACTCTGTAACTAGCTGACATTGTAACTATAAGGTATGAATGATAGATGTAATTGTTAATGTAATAATCTAAGATGAGGTCTGATAAAGACCTTTTGTGCCCTCTGTAATGCTTTTGCGCTACCGCTCACAGGATGAGTATGGGGTGCACAATAAACTAGCCGCCTTCGGCGGCAACAATCAATCATGGACATTAAAGGAAGGAGCAGAAGCCCTGTAAAAAGTTCAGATGAATGCCACTAGGCTAGTCCCAGAACTAAGAGGCATGAGTTATGAGGAAAGGCTGTGTGAACTGCACCTCACGTCGCTGGAAGACAGAAGAGATACGGGAAACATGATCACCACATAAAAAATTATAAGGGGAATTGTCAGGGGTAGACAAAGATGGATTATTTAAAACAGGTGGTACAGGAACAAGGAGACACAGGTGGAAGCTGAGTACCCAAATGAGCCACAGAGACATTAGAAAGAACATTTTCAGTGCCAGAAAAGTTAGTAAATGGAATGCACTAGGAAGTGATGTGGTGGAGGCTCCATACACAGTTTCAAATGTAGATATGATAGAGCCCAGTAGGCTCAGAAATCTGTACATCAGTTGATTGACAGTTGAGAAGCGGGACCAAAAAGCCAGAGCTCCACCCTCGCAAGCACAATTAGGTGAGTTCAGTAGCGATTGTCGATTGTAATATTCAATTTACTTTGATCAAAAGTCCTCTAGTATCTGACACCTTTGTCCTTCTAATTACTCCTCCCCCCTCCACACCGCCCCATGATCTGGTACCTACAGTCTCCATCCTCCCCTCCACAACGCCCCATGATCTGGTACCTACACTCTCCCTTCCCCCTCCACACCACCCCATGATCAGTAGCGAAGTTGAGGATAAAGAGCGTCCGCGACCACCTGGAAGTGGTTCACCTTTCCAGGTGAGGTGGGGCGATCCGACTCAGCACGTTGAGTGGTGCCCCCCACCCCCCCACCCCACCGCGGATGTTCTACGTCTTCACGTGTTTCATAGGATGAGTGGTGAGGATTGGGCGGACGTTCTACGTCCTAATGTGTTTAATGGGGTGTGTGGTTAGGATCAGGTGAGAATGTGAACATGTGTAGCATGTGTTACCTGGTTACCTGGTTGATGGGGTTCTGGGAGTTCTTCTACTCCCCAAGCCCGGCCCGAGGCCAGACTTGACTTGTGAGAGTTTGGTCCTCCAAGCTGTTGCTTGGAGCGGCCCGCAGGCCCACATACCCACCACAGCCCGGTTGGTCCGGCACTCCTTGAAGGAAACAATCTAGTTTCCTCTTGAAGATGTCCACGGTTGTTCCTGTAATATTTCTGATGTTCACTGGTAGGACGTTGAACAACCGTGGACCTCTGATGTTCATACAGTGTTCTCTGAGGTGTGCCCATGGCACCTCTGCTCTTCACTGGTTCTATTCAGCATTTTCTTCCATGTCGCTCACTCCAGTACGTTGTTATTTTACTGTGCAGATTTGGGACCTGTCCCTCCAGTATTTTCCATGTGTATATTATTTGGTATCTCTCTCGTCTCCTTTCTAGTGAGTACATTTGGAGAGCTTTGAGACGATCCCAATAATTTAGGTGCTTTATCTCTTCTATGCGTGTCGTATATGTTCTCTGTATTCCCTCAATTTCAGCAATCTCTCCTGCTCTGAAGGGGGAAGTGAGTACTGAGCAGTACTCAAGACGGGACAACACAAGTGATTTGCCGAGTACAACCATTGTGATGGGATCTCTGGACTTGAAGGTTCTCGTAATCCATCCTATCATTTTTCTGGCTGACGCAATACTTGCTTGGTTATGCTCCCTAAACGTTAGGTCGTCGGACATCATTATTCCCAAATCCTTGACATGCTGTTTTCCTACTATGGGCAGATTCGATTGTGTTTTGTACCCTGTATTAAGTTTAAGATCCTCATTTTTGCCATATCTGAGTACCTGGAATTTATCACCGTTAAACATCATGTTATTTTCTGCTGCCTAATCGAAAACTTTGTTAATATCTGTTTGTAGTTTATCAATGTCTTCAGCAGAGGTAATTTTCATGCTGATTTTTGTATCATCTGCAAAAGATGACACGAAGCTGTGACTTGTGTTTTTGTCTATTTGTGTCTCAATCACTCCATGGTCACATTTGTCGAATGCCTTTGCAAAATCTGTGTATACGACATCTGCATTATGTTTTTCCTCTAATGCCTCAGTGATTTTGTCATAGTGGTCAAGTAGCTGTGAGAGGCATGATCTTCCTGCTCTAAATCCATGTTGGCCTGGATTGTGGAGGTCATTGGTTTCCATGAATCTAGTGACCTGACTCCTGATCACTCTCTCAAATACTTTTATTATGTGGGACGTTAGTGCAACTGGTCTATAATTCTTTGCCAATGCTTTGCTACCACCCTTGTGTAGAGGGGCAATGTCTGCTGCTTTAAGCGCATCTGGTATCTCCCTGTGTCCAAGCTCTTCCTCCACACTATACTGAGTGCCTGTGCTACTGGCACTTTGCATTTCTTTATAAATATTGAATTCCATGAGTCTGGACCCGGGGCTGAGTGCATGGGTATAGTGTCAATTTCTCTTTCAAAATCTGCCATGCTCGTGCTGATATCAGTTATATTTACAGGTGTTTGAGTATCATTCATAAAGAAATTGTCCGAATCTTCCACTTTCATGCTGAGTATCGGAGTGCTAAACATGTCCTCATACTGCTTTTTAGGATTTCACTAATTTCTTTGTCATCCTCAGTGTATGAACCTTCACTAATACGAATAGGTCCAATACTGGCAGTGGTTTTCGCTTTTGATTTAGCATATGTGAAGAAATATTTTGGGTTTTTCTTTATTTCTTGAATTGCTTTCTGTTCTAGTTGCCTTTCTTCAGTCTGATAGGAATGCTTCAGTCTCTGTTCGATTTCTTCAATCTCCCTGTTTAAATTATTTCTTCTTTGTATGGAGAGTCGTGTCTGCTTAAGCATTTCCGTTAATTTCTTCCTCCTTTTGTAATGTCGTCTGCGTTCTCTTTCTACATTGGACCTCTTTCTGGCTTTCCTCAAAGGAACATGTTTCAGACAGACTTCATATGCTTCAGAAGTCAGTTTTTCTATTCCTTGTGTAGGATTTTTATTTCTTAGAACATTTTCCCATTGAATGTTTGTAAGTTCCCTGTTTATTTTCTCCCAGTCTATCCTTTTATTATTAAAATTGAATTTATTGAATAGCCCTTCTCGCTTGTTGTTTCTCTTGGGCCTACTACCGTTATTAATGTTAGTTTGCACTTCAATGAGCTTGTGGTCCGAGTACGTAGTGTCTGAGACAGTAATGTCTCTGATTAGCTCCTCATTGTTCGTGAATATCAGGTCCAGCGTGTTTTCGTTCCTAGTTGGTTCTGTAATCTGCTGACTGAGCGAGAATTTGTCACAGAATCTCAGTAGTTCTCTGACCTGTGGTTGGTTATTTCCAGGTTGACTTCCTGCTATAATGTTATTGTTTACTATTCTCCATTTTAAACTGGGTAGATTGAAGTCTCCAAGGAAGATGATATCTGGTACTGGGTTTGCTAGGTTATCAAGGATATTCTCTATTTTGTGGATCTGTTCAGTGAATTCCTCAACTGTTGCATCTGGAGGTTTGTATATTAAAATAATAAGTAGATTCATATTTTCTACCTTGATTCCAAGTACCTCTACCACCTCATTGGACGAGTTCAGGAGCTCTGTGCATGCCAGCTCCTCTTTAATATACAGACCTACTCCTCCACTTGACCTAATTACTCTGTCACATCTATATAGATTATAATTCGGAATCCAGATTTCACTATCCATGTGGTCTTTTGTGTGGGTTTCTGTAAATGCACCAAATATTGAGTTCGATTCTATTAGGAGGCCATTTATGAACTTAACTTTATTTCTTGATTTTGGTTTCAAGCCTTGTATGTTTGCAAATATGAATGATTTCCCACATTGCGTGTCACTTCTGGTGGGCTTTGGTAGTTCTCCCCCCACTCTACCCAGGTCCAGGGTGTGTTGTTTTGGAAGTGATTCGTCCAGTTTTGGTAGTAGGACGGGTGTTGTGTGGTGTAGTACCTGTGTGCTTGTTGATAATTTGTATTCCAGTCTTGTGGGTATCTCCCTTCCCCTCTGTAATCCTGTAGTGGTTCCATCTGACTGTTCCTCTCTCTATATTTTCTACTCTGTTTCTGCCTTCCTCTAAAAAATTTCCAGTAGTGTCATATTGATCTTCCCGTCTATAACGCTGTGTACCTCTCACGTGGAATTCCGGACACTGAAGATTGTAGCATTTTTTGTCCCTAATTGAAAATTGACATAATTTAGGGTGAAAGTATCTACACCCTGTTCCAAAACGGCATGTACCCCTCGCCAACATGTTCCTGCATTTTCGAGGATGCAGAAAATTGCATTTTGCTCCTAATTTTCCATATTTGCATATTCCTTTAGCGTAGAATTTGCAAATATGTTCAGGTTTTGCGTTTTTCAAGGTATTTATACCTGTGTCTGTCTTGTCTACCTCTTTATTGGAGCCATCTCCGTCTTTCGTCCCAATTCCTTCATTTATGCCCTCTGTCTCACTGTTTATATTACCTGGCTCTGTAATATTGCTGTTATTTTGTACCACAATACCCTCTCCACACTACTGCTGCGGTTCTCTAAACTATCTGTTCCTGAGTTTTGGTCGTTATCCAATGTTGTCTTTTCCCAGTCCGCATATATCACTGGTAGCTTTTCTGTGAATGAAAATCGCTGTGACTCGGGAATGTTTTTCATCAGTTTAGTTATGTTCTCCAACATTAATCTGTCATCTTTGCAAACCCAGTAAATTCCTTGCCTTTTTGTGCATCCTGGAGATAATTCTGCACAGCCCAGGTGAAATCTTTTGTTACAGATGCAACACTTGACGCCTACATTACGTTTCCCAATACTCCCGAACACTCGCCACACCTCTCCATTGTCTGATGTATTGTATTGTATTTGTGCTTCACTGTATGGATCACTTGTTGATGTCAGTCCTTTTAACTCTTTATAAAAATTATATGTATATTTTTATAATATTTATGTATACGTATATTTGTAATATTATGTATGTTATTTTGTTCAAACTTTATGGCAGGTACTTAGCGTAGGGTAGCGAAGCTGGTCCCGGTGCGGTACAGTTGACCTCTTGTTGTCCCAGGTTGATGTCACCAGTTTCCAGTTACTCGATTTATAACACTGATTTATTCTTTGCTTGTATTCTTACAAGGAATTTTCTGCCTAATTTCCGGCTTGCAATGGTACTCACTCACTTTATTACTAATTCCTAGATCCACATTTCCATATTACACTATATATTTCCGTATTTTATCACTGTGGGACTGCCCTGGGTAGGCCTCGTGGCTTGTGTAAACACAGCCTAGCTGATGCTGCCTCTTGCCACTATTCTATATTTCTAGTATTCTATATTTATAATATTCTATGCACGATTTTCCTACACTTCCAACTTATATGTGTGTTGTGATACCCGTTCCACTTCACTGTTCCACGAATCACTGTTCACTATTTTCCTCATATCGCCTACACGCATGTACACAAAGCCTTGTGGCTCACACGTGGTCTCCCGTTTATTCTCTATTTAACACAAAGTTCCATTGTTAATGACTGTTTTCAATTTTCCAGCGGGGTTACTATGCACTTCGTGATGTCTGTAATCAGTAATCCATGGCTGTAGTCCTAAGAAATCCCGATTAATGTCACGATTTTAATGGAGCGCGCACGGCACCCTTTCCCCCTCCTCGACCTCGACTCCAAGTGTAGGTTTGTATGTTGCATTGTTCACATGGTGAAGTGTGTTACGAATCTACAAGGATTCTAAAATATCCTGATGCTTATATTACTTTATTGTCTTGTTCTATAAATTAGTATAGTATCCAGTGTATGATTAATGACTATTGTATGATATACATTGTAGCAATGCTGTAGTGTGCCTGAGTTGCATTATAGTATGAGGCTTTTTGCAAGTTATTTCCTGTTGGGTTCGTCCGGTGGGGGGATGACCATATTTGGATGTGGCCAGTGTGGGAAATTGTTGTCAAGCAAGTGTTTATAGTTCAACCTTGATTAATTCTCATTATTGTTTGCCAATAAATTCTATTGAGTAATGTAACAAATATATACTCTTAAGATTAATAATGATTTGATTATTAATACTACATTTTGTTAGTAGAATTTTCAAATAGTTTATGTGGATGCTTAGTTAATATGTTGGTAGGACCCCGCCCCTGGCAAGCCAGGATTTTGCCAGTCGCGTGGTTACAGCTGGCGGGTGAGACATGTTGAGTTAAGTTGGTGGATCTTGTTTTATTTCTTAGCTTACAAGGCTGATTTTCTGGTTAGACTATTATGAGATTACTCATTATGAGACTATTCATTTGTATTGATATGAAGTGATTATGTATACAGTGCTATTGTAAGATTAATTAATGGTGTAAGAATGTTTCTGGCTACCTGCATTTCCATGTATGTTATTTGTATGTTTCTTTGTTACTCCTATCTAAATGTATATTGTTCTGTTAGTATCAGTTGCATTATTTCCCCTAGACATTTACATGAGGCAAGGCTGTATATTATTATTATATATTTCAACTGCAACAGATGAACCATACCCAGAGATCGAGGGTATGTGTAAGAAAATGAGGGCCACTGTCCAGGATGTTAAATTTAATTCCCTGTAATGATGTTACAATTGACATTGCTAAGTATTAATAGCAATTGCCTCCTAGGTACTCTGTGAGTATCTAGTGATACCTAATCAACCCTTGGTAAATTTCTCTGTCGTTTTAAGCTGCTGTGAAAACTTCTCAACGCTTCACAATTGAGGTAAGTGTTCAGCTTGTGCCAGGGGCCAAGCATAATTTTCAGTGATGTTCCAAGTGTTAAGTTGTGATAATTGAGCCAACCATGGAGGATCAGGTTGCTGTGCTAGTAAAGCAACCAATTTTTTGTAAAATTAAAGACTTGAGGAAGTCTGGTTTGTTATTGCTGGCTGATAAATTGAACCTAGCAGTTTCCAGTAAA
>WNGS01070427.1:0-32889 GCA_020271785.1 Procambarus virginalis | reverse complement strand
TCGAAACGTTATGCATTTTAAGTAAAGAATCTGAAACAAGATGTTCAGTATATCCTTGGTTTTCCGATTTATTTTAAATATACTCTATATATATAATATATATTATATATATATATATATATATATATATATATATATATATATTAATATAATAATATATTATATATATATTGTCGGGGTGTCACGGTTCTCGTTAGTGAAGGGTTAAAGCAACGGTAGACTGGATCTCCTCTCCAGGTGGTTGCTCCGACAATAACCCTTACTCACCGTCGTTCTACGGGTCTTCCCTCGATCCTCTAGGCTCCACTGCACGCCCCGGAGAGTACCCCAGTCGATCTCACAACCGGCCTTAAGTTGCAAGATGAGTGGAGGCACAGATCGTTCCCTCAATCTGTGGCCCGCCCCGACACAGAACTCTTACACAGCCTTCAAGGTCGCCAACTGGTGTTTTTAGGTGTCCAGTAACACAGCAGTGGTGAGGTGTAATTGTGGTAAGAGCAATTTCAAATAGTATGGTATCAGGCAGTCACTCTGTTTACTTCATTACACGGTCACAAGATCAATGGAGGGGATGATATCAAACACCAAAGAGTTTTGGTATTTTACTTAAAAGACAACGAGAAAATATATGCATCAATGTATCAGGAACAATTATGACAATGCTCAATCCGCAGCAGAATAATCTGGAGCGCACCGATATGGCAACACCCGACAGCGCCACGCGTCACCTGTCAGATATCAGCTGACCGGGGCCCTCGCGATCGTGAGAACAGACTAGTACTTGTTTTCTAATTCTATCACGATCCCCGTTTATTTAACTTTTCGCAAAACACTGTATTTAACATTCACATGGCATACTTATGATTTCACTGGCCTCACGATCAATATCTTATTCACACTGCACTCACAGTGACTTTTCACCGTACCAAAAGATTACTCTATTCTTAATAATATTTACTGTGAATGCACTCGCTTGATCACTGAACTTTTCTTTATATCTATACTTTCTCTTAAAGAGATATCACTGGCAATCACTTCACGTATATGATATTATTCAGTACACAGGCATGTACATAGATAAATCAGTAATCGAATTACAGGCATATATATATAAATCATGGAGATCAATACACAGGCATTTATATCAATAAATCATGGAGATCAATACACAGGCATGTATATCAATAATCATGGAGATCAACACACAGGCATTTATATAAAGTTTGGGCTCATAGCCTAACACCAATATCTGGTTTACTACCAATATATATAATAATAATAATCACAAGAAATGAATTAGTCACAGTAAATTCCTTAATGAATCTTGGTGCTTGCACACACCCACAGAGATATATATGTAAACTGATACTGTGAGCGCTCTGGGTAGCCTCACCACACACTGTGCTCTCTGTGACTTAGACTCAGGTGAGACTTGCTCACGACATATAAAATATTCTGACAAGTATATATATAGCTAACTAAAGGGGAAATGGGAGGGTAACTGTAAACACCTACTTCACCTATCCTAGGATGACAGTTGGGTTGTAGCTCCTGGTCCAGGCTCTCGCCTCGTACACCCTCCAGAAACACAAGCCAACGCCTTAGGATTTTCGCGTCTCGCCGCTTTCTGTACACTGCAGGTCCGTGCTCTTCCCCTACAGTACGTCGCCGGGTTGAAGTCGGTCTCCTGGCCGTCAACTTTCCTCCCAACTACGGCAGCCAGCCTACGTCTCGGCGGTCGTCGCACGTTTCCCAATTAGTCCTTGTCACTGTACTCCCAGAGGAACTGCCTCTCACCACTACGAAGTCACTGTGAAGTTATCAGCCGTCCCAGACGATACTGCTTAAGCTCCACACGCACAGCACCCGACTTCAGAGCACTTGAAGCTCACTTCACTGTCAATTCCCTCGTCGTCTAGATATGTTACTAGGTATTTGGGAAGACTTCTCGACGTGCTTGCATCCAACTGTTGACTCGTAGGGTTCCACAAGGTATGGTTACTGTCAAACTTGACAGGATCGTCGATCACACGTTCAACCAAGTTGACAAGGTGGTCAACTCGATTCACTCACGGTGGATTGGCCCGGCCACTAAGCTGTCTCTTATACTGGTGAACTGCCAAGGACGTCACACACGACGATGCCTGGCCCACTTCTTGCAACGCACCTGTTCCGGAGCACTTGTTGCTCAATATTCTGTCAATTCCTTATCTGAGCCACATCTGGGTTGCAGGAAGACCTCACAGAGTGCGCGCTAACAACTGGAGACGCTTACATCCACCTGAGTTCGGTAAATCCGTCACTCTGACAGGATGACCGATCGCACGTCCTGCCTCTCGGACGTGTCGTGAAAGACTGATAGCGCTAAGGCGCCACCACGGCTGGACTCCCCTGCCTATGTGACGTCACATTTTCCAAAGTCGGTTTTCATTGGCTCCCAGTGCCACGTCGCTGACGGTGACCAATCTGGCGACACTGACGTCACACAGTTTTGGCGGGAGAACAGACTCGCCAGCGCCATTTTGGCTCCCTAAAGGGCCTATCCCACAGGCCAAAATGTTCTTCTTTCACAAATTTCTCGGCTCATCGAGAATACTACTCTCTCCCACATATGTTCAATTGATGCCTGCAACGTAGAGAACGCTCGGGAATAGTGGACATGACTCTTACAGCAGGCGTGGGAGAATTAGAAGGGGGGGAACACCGTCACATACCCCTCCCCTTAAAATAAGAGTCATGTCTGGTTAGTGCATGCGGGACAACGCATCTGCGACTACGTTGTCCTTTCCACTGAAAATCTTGGCTTCCAGCCAGTATTGCAGCCGCCAATGTGTGACACTCCTCATGTGTCTGCAGACCGTCTTCAAGGTCATCCTTGGCGTCCACTGCTTACCTATTACGGACCGAGGGCTCCACACCTCGCGTCCGTTCACCAGCTGGAACTGTGAGAAGTTTAACGGTTCTGCCACTGCTTTGCGAATGGCCAACAAAACAGGGTCCACCGTCTCTTCCCACTCGTCTTCCTGCCCTGTGCAGAACATTCTCAGAGCTGTCTCCGAGGTGGAGTGGAATCTTCCGACCGCCCCCTTCGACTGCGATCGGTAGGGCGACGACCGAATCTGCATCACTCCCCAACTCGTCACTGTTCGTCTGACACATTCAGACCGGAATATTTTCCACTGTCAGCCTGATTTTCCCTGGGCCTCCTCACCCAAGAGAAAAGATGTTGTAGTTGCCCAGCCACTTCTCTCGACGTTGAACGTCGCATCGTGGTCACCCTAGGCGACCCGCAGAGTCAACAGCGTGCAACGGACTCAACACTGCCGCTCTGCACTTGGCTGGCAACGCTACTTGGTCTCTCGTACCTGGAGAGGCTTTTCCGACCTCCATCCTTACAGGTTTACACTGTCTTACTAATATGCCTTCTTGCCTGTTAAAGTGAGTAGCTTTCTCGGGACCAACACGTCCTCCTTTGACCTTACAAATCAACTTGGGGGATTCTGCCTGCTGCACCTCCTCGAGACGAGTGCGGTCCACCCAGGAGAACCGGTGAGGGTCACCTGTACCTCACCTTCTGGGCTGCCTTCGCCCTCCACTCGCTCTCCGGGTTCCATAACGAGGTGATCAATTCCCAGGCCGTCGGACGTCTCCTCGTCGGCCTTATCAGATCCACGTCCTCCTCGTCCGTCGCACTGCCTCGGAATCATAGCACAGACAGGGAACGCCTCCATGGCGATTCCTTTCTCGTCCCCGCAGGCGTCGAACACTCCGCCTTTCTTCTCGAAGTGCTCCAAGCACTCCTCGTCCTTCACGAGGTTCGGTAGGACACGTCCTCCACATGCGTCATTTCCCAAAATGACCTGTGCCTCCCTCGTGGGCATCGTCGCACAGACCCCCACTACTAGGGTTTGGCATCCATAATCCGAACTCAGGGTTACCTGGTGTAGGGGCATCTGCACTGGGCCTCCCACAGTGTTCACACTTGCCTCTCCTACACAGGTATTCTCGTGACACTCAGGGAAAAAGGTTCTGCTCACCAGGGTAAATTCCGCCCCAGTATCTCTCAGCATCATTACCGGGATGGGGTCTGCGTCCCCCACCCTTACAGTTCCCTCACGCACGAATGGGTTAGCCTCTTCTTCCTAAGTACGGGTCCATCCCGCACTCCTTCGGCTAACTGGTCCTCTACCCGTACAAAAGCAACGTAACCCCGCTGCTTAGGACGTCTGCATTCGCGCGCCATGTGTCCTATTAACCCGCAGTTGAAGCAGCGGATCCTTCTCCTCCCGCGGACTTCTCTTGCGCCTTCCAAAGACTCATGCTCAGCTTCTCCGGCCGTAACGATAACAAGATCTCTTGAGCTCTCCCTCGGTGACTTCTTCGGCGGTTCCACAGCACTCTTCTGTCCTCTGCTGTCTCCATTCGAGGGGTAGGACCTGGGAGAACTCGGTCCCGTCCTCCATCCGTCCGACCTTCTATTACTTCTCCCATAGCTGAGAATACGGGCGGTCGGTGCTGTCCCTCTCGACGTGGACGTAAGCTTCTTCTAGCATGTCTGCTCGATCGGCCGCGGCTCTCAGGTCCTTGATGTCCGCCTCCTTTACTCTCACCCTAATCTCGGGAGAGAGCACGGACATGAACTTTTCCATGACCATCAGCCCCTTGATGTCTTCAGCCGATCTTGCTCCTTCTGACTCCAGCCATTTCAAGAATTTCCTTTCCATGTCCCTCGCCGTCTCCGCATACGATTTTCCTGGCGATCGGGTACATTCTCTGAACCTTTTTCTATAGCACTCCGGCGTCAGCTTGAACGAATGGAGCACGGCCCGTTTTACTGCATCATAGTTGGTACATTCCTGGAGGTCGAGCATATTGTAAGCTTCACGAGCTTCACCAGTGAGCCTTCCCTGAACTAGCTCCGCCCACTCTGCCCTCGGCCACTTCTTCAACGTAGCGACCCTTTCGAAATGCTCGAAGAAGCCCTCAGCCTCATTAGGCACGAAGACGGGCAAATCCCTCTCTCTCACTCGGCGGTCTTCCTGCTGTTGTGGTGGGGCAGTTGGAACTAGTCCTAGCTCAGCTCGCTTCAGCTCAATCTCCTTGTTCGCTTCAACCTCCTGCAGCTTCGTCCTAGCATCTATTTCGCGCTCCTTCAGCTGTTTTTCTCTTTCTGCTTCTTCTCGTTGCTGCTGTGCCTCTCGTTCTTCTCTACGCAGCTGTGCTTCTCTTTCTGCATCCTCGCGCTTCAGCTGTGTTTCTCTTTCTTCTCTGCGCAGCTGTGCTTCTCGCTCTGCTTCCTCGCGCTTCAGCTGTGCTTCTCTCTCTTCTCGTTGCAGCTGTGCTTCTCTTTCTTCTCTTTGCAGCTGTGCTTCCCTTTCTTCTCTGCGCAGCTGTGCTTCCAGTTGCAGCCTCATTATTTCCAGCTTGACACTGCGCCTGCTGCCACTGGATCCCCGGCTGCTGCCACCGATACTCAGGTTCTCTCCCACACTGGCAGGTGTCTGTGGCCGTTCCTCTCCGAAGGCTTCATCACGTGCCTTGAGCTGTGCCATGATCTCAAGTCTTCTTTCTCCCACTTTGGAAGCTCTCAACTTGATCCCAAAGTGGTCGGCGATCGTCTGCAGCTGTGCCTTGGTGCACTCCTCCAGTACTTGTTCGTCTCTCGTGTCAATAAAACTGGCTACTTTATCATCCTCCATCTTGTGACTATGAGTGAAAACTTAGGCCTGATATCTAATACCACAATTACAACCTTGATCTTGCTCGTTATCCTGGCAAGGTCGCCAATGTCGGGGTGTCACGGTTCTTGTTAGTGAAGGGTTAAAGCAACGGTAGACTGGATCTCCTCTCCAGGTGGTTGCTCCGACAATAACCCTTACTCACCGTCGTTCTACGGGTCTTCCCTCGATCCTCTAGGCTCCACTGCACGCCCCGGAGAGTACCCCAGTCGATCTCACAACCGGCCTTAAGTTGCAAGATGAGTGGAGGCACAGATCGTTCCCTCAATCTGTGGCCCGCCCCGACACAGAACTCTTACACAGCCTTCAAGGTCGCCAACTGGTGTTTTTAGGTGTCCAGTAACACTGCAGTGGTGAGGTGTAATTGTGGTAATTGTGGTAAGAGCAATTTCAAATAGTGTGGTCTCAGGCAAGTCACTCTGTTTTACTTCATTACACGGTCACAAGATAAATGGAGGGGATGATATCAAACACCAAAGAGTTTTGGTATTTTACTTAAAAGACAACGAGAAATATATATGCATCAATGTATCAGGAACAATGTATGACAACTGCTCAATCCGTAGCAGAATAATCTGGAGCGCACCGATATGGCAACACCCGGCAGCGCCACGCGTCACCTGTCAGATATCAGCTGACCGGGGCCCTCGCGACCGTGAGAAAAGACTAGTACTTGTTTTCTAATTCTATCACGATCCCCGTTTATTTAACTTTTCGCAAAACACTGTATTTAACATTCACATGGCATACTTATGATTTCACTGGCCTCACGATCAATATCTTATTCACACTGCACTCACAGTGACTTTTCACCGTACCAAAAGATTACTCTATTCTTAATAATATTTACTGTGAATGCACTCGCTTGATCACTGAACTTTTCTTTATATCTATACTTTCTCTTAAAGAGATATCACTGGCAATCACTTCACGTATATGATATTATTCAGTACACAGGCATGTACATAGATAAATCAGTAATCAAATTACAGGCATATATATATATAAATCATGGAGATCAATACACAGGCATTTATATCAATAAATCATGGAGATCAACACACAGGCATTATATCAATAAATCATGGAGATCAATACACAGGCATTTATATAAAATTCTAGGCTCATAGCCTAACACCAATATCTGGTTTACTACCAATATATATAATAATAATAATCACAAGAAATGAATTAGTCACAGTAAATTCCTTAATGAATCTTGGTGCTTGCACACACCCACAGAGATATATATGTAAACTGATACTGTGAGCGCTCTGGGTAGCCTCACCACACACTGTGCTCTCTGTGACTTAGACTCAGGTGAGACTTGCTCACGACATATAAAATATTCTGACAAGAAATATATAGCTAACTAAAGGGGAAATGGGAGGGTAACTGTAAACACCTACTTCACCTATCCTAGGATGACAGTTGGGTTGTAGCTCCTGGTCCAGGCTCTCGCCTCGTACACCCTCCAGAAACACAAGCCAACGCCTTAGGATTTTCGCGTCTCGCCGCTTTCTGTACACTGCAGGTCCGTGCTCTTCCCCTACAGTACGTCGCCGGGTTGAAGTCGGTCTCCTGGCCGTCAACTTTCCTCCCAACTACGGCAGCCAGCCTACGTCTCGGCGGTCGTCGCACGTTTCCCAATTAGTCCTTGTCACTGTACTCCCAGAGGAACTGCCTCTCACCACTACGAAGTCACTGTGAAGTTATCAGCCGTCCCAGACGATACTGCTTAAGCTCCACACGCACAGCACCCGACTTCAGAGCACTTGAAGCTCACTTCACTGTCAATTCCCTCGTCGTCTAGATATGTTACTAGGTATTTGGGAAGACTTCTCGACGTGCTTGCATCCAACTGTTGACTCGTAGGGTTCCACGAAGGTGGGGTTACTGTCAAACTTGACAGGATCGTCGATCACACGTTCAACCAAGTTGACAAGGTGGTCAACTCGATTCACTCACGGTGGATTGGCCCGGCCACTAAGCTGTCTCTTATACTGGTGAACTGCCAAGGACGTCACACACGACGATGCCTGGCCCACTTCTTGCAACGCACCTGTTCCGGAGCACTTGTTGCTCAATATTCTGTCAATTCCTTATCTGAGCCACATCTGGGTTGCAGGAAGACCTCACAGAGTGCGCGCTAACAACTGGAGACGCTTACATCCACCGGAGTTCGGTAAATCCGTCACTCTGACAGGATGACCGATCGCACGTCCTGCCTCTCGGACGTGTCGTGAAAGACTGATAGCGCTAAGGCGCCACCACGGCTGGACTCCCCCTGCCTATGTGACGTCACATTTTCCAAAGTCGGTTTTCATTGGCTCCCAGTGCCACGTCGCTGACGGTGACCAATCTGGCGACACTGACGTCACACAGTTTTGGCGGGAGAACAGACTCGCCAGCGCCATATTGGCTCCCTAAAGGGCCTATCCCACAGGCCAAAATGTTCTTCTTTCACGAATTTCTCGGCTCATCGAGAATACTACTCTCTCCCACATATGTTCAATTGATGCCTGCAATGTAGAGAACGCTCGGGAATAGTGGACATGACTCTTACAGCAGGCGTGGGAGAATTAGAAGGGGGGGAACACCGTCACATACCCCTCCCCTTAAAATAAGAGTCATGTCTGGTTAGTGCATGCGGGACAACGCATCTGCGACTACGTCGTCCTTGCCACTGAAAAGTTTGACTTCCAGCCAGTATTGCAGCCGCCAATGTGTGACACTCCTCATGTGTCTGCAGACCGTCTTCAAGGTCTGTTCACCAGCTGGAACTGTGAGAAGTTTAACGGTTCTGCCACTGCTTTGCGAATGGCCAACAAAACAGGGTCCGCTGCCTCTTCCCACTCGTCTTCCTGCTCTACGCAGAACATTCTCAGAGTTGTCTCTGAGGTGGAGTGGAATCTTCCGACCGCCCCCTTCGACTGCGATCGGTAGGGCGACGACCGAATCTGCATCACTCCCCAATTTATCACTGTTCGTCTGACACACTCAGACCGGAACATATTTCCACTGTCAGCCTGATTTTCCCTGGGCCTCCTCACCCAAGAGAAAAGATGTTGTAGTTGCCCAGCCACTTCTCTCGACGTTGGACGTCGCATCGTGGTCACCCCTAGGCGACCCGCAGAGTCAACAGCGTGCAACGGACTCAACACTGCCGCTCTGCACTTGGCTGGCAACGCTACTTGGTCTCTCGTACCTGGAGAGGCTTTTCCGACCTCCATCCTTACAGGTTTACACTGTCTTACTAATATGCCTTCTTGCCTGTTAAAGTGAGTGGCTTTCTCAGGACCATCACGTCCTTCATTTGCCTCACGGATCAAATTGGGGAATTCTGCCTGTTGCAGCTCCTCGAGCCTAGTGCGGTCCACCCCGAGAGAACTGGTGAGGGTCACCTGTACCTCACCTTCTGGGCTGCCTTCGCCCTCCACTCGCTCTCCGGGTTCCATAACGGGTGATCAATTCCCAGGCCGGCGGACGTCTCCTCGTCGGCCTCATCAGATCCACTCCCTCCTCGTCCTCCGCACTGCCTCGGAACTACGGCACATACAGGGAACGCCTCCATGGCGATTCCTTTCTCGTCCCCATAGGCGTCGAGCACTCCGCCTTTCTTTCTGTATTGCTCCAAGCACTCCTCGTCCTTCAAGAGGTTCGGGAGGACACGTCCTCCACATGCGTCATTTCCCAAGATGACCTGTGCCTCCATCTTGGGCATCGATGCACAGACTCCCACTACTAGGGTTTGGCATCCATAATCCGAACTCAGGGTTACCCGGTGTAGGGGCATCTGCACTGGGCCTCCCACAGTGGTCACACTCGCCACCCCCACACTGGTATCCCCGTAGTTCTCAGGGAACAGGGCTTCGCTCACTAGGGTAAAGTCTGCCCCAGTGTCTCTCAACATCTTCACTGGGATGGGGTCTGCGTCCCCCATCCTTACAGTTCCTTCACACACAAACGGGTGAATCCTCTTCTCCCCATTAAGTACGGGTCCGTCCCGCACCCAATCAGCCATCTGGTCCTCTGTCTTCACGAAGGCTACATTCCCCCGGTGTTTAGGACGTCTGCATTCGCGAGCGACGTGTCCGGGTATTCCGCAATTGTAGCAGCGAACCTTCCCCGTTGGTGACCATCCACCGCCGCTCGCCCTTGCCACATTTCCTGAGGCCGACGTCCTGAAGTTCTTTCTCGCACCATCTGTCGACCCCTTCGTCACAGCCACAGCCCCCGAGCTCTCCGTCGGGGACTTCTTCGACGGTTCCACAGCACTCTTCTGTCCTCTACTATCTCCATTCGAGGGGTAGGACTTGGGAGAACTCGGTCCCGTCCTCCATCCTTCCGACCTTCTATTACTTCTCCCATAGCTAGAGAATACGGGCGGTCGGTGCTGTCCCTCTCGACGTGGACGTAACGCTTCTTCTAGCATGTCTGCTCGATCGGCCGCGGCTCTCAGGTCCTTGATGTCCGCCTCCTTTACTCTCACCCTAATCTCGGGAGAGAGCACGGACATGAACTTTTCCATGACCATCAGCCCCTTGATGTCTTCAGCCGATCTTGCTCCTTCTGACTCCAGCCATTTCAAGAATTTCCTTTCCATGTCCCTCGCCGTCTCCGCATACGACTTTCCTGGCGATCGGGTACATTCTCTGAACCTCTTTCTATAGCACTCCGGCGTCAGCTTGAACGAATGGAGCACGGCCCGTTTTACTGCATCATAGTTGGTACATTCCTGGAGGTCGAGCATATTGTAAGCTTCACGAGCTTCACCAGTGAGCCTTCCCTGAACTAGCTCCGCCCACTCTGCCCTCGGCCACTTCTTCAACGTAGCGACCCTTTCGAAATGCTCGAAGAAGCCCTCAGCCTCATTAGGCACGAAGACGGGCAAATCCCTCTCTCTCACTCGGCGGTCTTCCTGCTGTTGTGGTGGGGCAGTTGGAACTAGTCCTAGCTCAGCTCGTTTCAGCTCAATCTCCTTGTTCGCTTCAACCTCCTGCAGCTTCGTCCTAGCATCTATTTCGCGCTCCTTCAGCTGTTTTTCTCTTTCTGCTTCTTCTCGTTGCTGCTGTGCCTCTCGTTCTTCTCGTTGCTGCTGTGCCTCTCGTTCTTCTCTTTGCTGCTGTGCCTCTCGTTCTTCTCTTTGCTGCTGTGCCTCTCGTTCTTCTCTGCGCAGCTGTGCTTCTCTTTCTGCTTCCTCGCGCTTCAGCTGTGTTTCTCTTTCTTCTCTGCGCAGCTGTGCTTCTCTTTCTGCTTCCTCACGCTTCAGCTGTGCTTCTCTTTCTTCTCGTTGCAGCTGTGCATCTCTTTCTTCTCGTTGCAGCTGTGCATCTCTTTCTTCTCTGCGCAGCTGTGCTTCTCTTTCTTCTCTTTGCAGCTGTGCTTCCCTTTCTTCTCTGCGCAGCTGTGCTTCCAGCTGCAGCCTCATTATTTCCAGCTTGACACTGCGCCTGCTGCCACTGGATCCCCGGCTGCTGCCACCGATACTCAAGTTCTCTCCCAAACTGGCAGGTGTCTGTGGCCGTTCCTCTCCGAAGGCTTCATCACGTGCCTTGAGCTGTGCCATGATCTCAAGTCTTCTTTCTCCCACTTTGGAAGCTCTCAACTTGATCCCAAAGTGGTCGGCGATCGTCTGCAGCTGTGCCTTGGTGCACTCCTCCAGTACTTGCTCGTCTCTCGTGTCGATAAAACTGGCTACTTTATCATCCTCCATCTTGTGACTGCGAGTGACAACTTAGGCCTGATATTTAATACCACAATTACAACCTTGATCTAGCTCTTGATCCTGGCGAGGTCGCCAATGTCGGGGTGTCACGGTTCTTGTTAGTGAAGGGTTAAAGCAACGGTAGACTGGATCTCCTCTCCAGGTGGTTGCTCCGACAATAACCCTTACTCACCGTCGTTCTACGGGTCTTCCCTCGATCCTCTAGGCTCCACTGCACGCCCCGGAGAGTACCCCAGTCGATCTCACAACCGGCCTTAAGTTGCAAGATGAGTGGAGGCACAGATCGTTCCCTCAATCTGTGGCCCGCCCCGACACAGAACTCTTACACAGCCTTCAAGGTCGCCAACTGGTGTTTTTAGGTGTCCAGTAACACTGCAGTGGTGAGGTGTAATTGTGGTAATTGTGGTAAGAGCAATTTCAAATAGTGTGGTCTCAGGCAAGTCACTCTGTTTTACTTCATTACACGGTCACAAGATAAATGGAGGGGATGATATCAAACACCAAAGAGTTTTGGTATTTTACTTAAAAGACAACGAGAAATATATATGCATCAATGTATCAGGAACAATGTATGACAACTGCTCAATCCGTAGCAGAATAATCTGGAGCGCACCGATATGGCAACACCCGGCAGCGCCACGCATCACCTGTCAGATATCAGCTGACCGGGGCCCTCGCGACCGTGAGAAAAGACTAGTACTTGTTTTCTAATTCTATCACGATCCCCGTTTATTTAACTTTTCGCAAAACACTGTATTTAACATTCACATGGCATACTTATGATTTCACTGGCCTCACGATCAATATCTTATTCACACTGCACTCAGTGACTTTTCACCGTACCAAAAGATTACTCTATTCTTAATAATATTTACTGTGAATGCACTCGCTTGATCACTGAACTTTTCTTTATATCTATACTTTCTCTTAAAGAGATATCACTGGCAATCACTTCACGTATATGATATTATTCAGTACACAGGCATGTACATAGATAAATCAGTAATCAAATCACAGGCATAAATATACATATAAATCATGAAGATCAATACACAGGCATTTATATCAATAAATCATGGAGATCAACACACAGGCATGTATATCAATAAATCATGGAGATCAATACACGGGCATTTATATAAATTCTGGGCTCATAGCCTAATACCAATATCTGGTTTACTACCAATATATATAATAATAATAATCACAAGAAATGAATTAGTCACAGTAAATTCCTTAATGAATCTTGGTGCTTGCACACACCCACAGAGATATATATGTAATCTGATACTGTGAGCGCTCTGGGTAGCCTCACCACACACTGTGCTCTCTGTGACTTAGACTCAGGTGAGACTTGCTCACGACATATAAAATATCCTGACAAGAAAATATATAGCTAACTAAAGGGGAAATGGGAGGGTAACTGTAAACACCTACTTCACCTATCCTAGGATGACAGTTGGGTTGTAGCTCCTGGTCCAGGCTCTCGCCTCGTACACCCTCCAGAAACACAAGCCAACGCCTTAGGATTTTCGCGTCTCGCCGCTTTCTGTACACTGCAGGTCCGTGCTTCTTCCCCTACAGTACGTCGCCGGGTTGAAGTCGGTCTCCTGGCCGTCAACTTTCCTCCCAACTACGGCAGCCAGCGTACGTCTCGGCGGTCGTCGTACGTTTCCCAATAGTCCTTGTCACTGTACTCCCAGAGGAACTGCCTCTCACCACTACGAAGTCACTGTGAAGTTATCAGCCGTCCCAGACGATACTGCTTAAGCTCCACACGCACAGCACCCGACTTCAGAGCACTTGAAGCTCACAACACTGTCAATTCCCTCGTCGTCTAGATATGTTACTAGGTATTTGGGAAGACTTCTCGACGTGCTTGCATCCAACTGTTGACTCGTAGGGTTCCACGAAGGTGGGGTTACTGTCAAACTTGACAGGATCGTCGATCACACGTTCAACCAAGTTGACAAGGTGGTCAACTCGATTCACTCACGGTGGATTGGCCCGGCCACTAAGCTGTCTCTTATACTGGTGAACTGCCAAGGACGTCACACACGACGATGCCTGGCCCACTTCTTGCAACGCACCTGTTCCGGAGCACTTGTTGCTCAATATTCTGTCAATTCCTTATCTGAGCCACATCTGGGTTGCAGGAAGACCTCACAGAGTGCGCGCTAACAACTGGAGACGCTTACATCCACCGGAGTTCGGTAAATCCGTCACTCTGACAGGATGACCGATCGCACGTCCTGCCTCTTGGACGTGTCGTGAAAGACTGATAGCGCTAAGGCGCCACCACGGCTGGACTCCCCCTGCCTATGTGACGTCACATTTTTCAAAGTCGGTTTTCATTGGCTCCCAGTGCCACGTCGCTGACGGTGACAAATCTAGCGACACTGACGTCACACAGTTTTGGCGGGAGAACAGACTCGCCAGCGCCATATTGGCTCCCTAAAGGGCCTATCCCACAGGCCAAAATCTTCTTTCACGAATTTCTCGGCTCATCGAGAATACTACTCTCTCCCACATATGTTCAATTGATGCCTGCAATGTAGAGAACGCTCGGGAATAGTGGACATGACTCTTACAGCAGGCGTGGAAGAATTAGAAGGGGGGGAACACCGTCACACCGCCGAAGGCGGCTAGTTTATTGTGCACCCCATACTCATCCTGTGAGCGGTAGCGCAAAAGCATTACAGAGGGCACAAAAGGTCTTTATCAGACCTCATCTTAGATTATTTCATTAACAATTACATCTATCCTTCACACCTTATAGTTACAATGTCAGCTAGTTACAAAGTAAGTGCTATTTCAAGAGCTACATATTTACAGTAAGTCATCATACATTAATGGTAGGTCTTATCGCTAATACATAATAGTTTGACCAATGGGGACATTAAAGAGTCATAGGGGAGCTTCTGTTTATTGTTAGTCCTCAAAATGCACTACTTGTTTCTGAATCTCATGTCGTTCATCTACTGGAAGCGAAATGTGGATACAGTGCAAGGATTTCTGATAATTTTTCCATGGTAATAAGATAGGTTGCCATATCATACAGAGTGAGCTTAGATTTATCTCTAAATGGCTCAATTTTACTACAATCCAAGATATAGTGTTCGAGTGTGTGTCCCTGTCTTTGTCCACACACTTTACACTTTACTTCATCTAGATCCCTATACAAGCCGAACTGCCAGAGATACTTGTAGCCAAGTCTTATACGAGCTGTGACAACATCTGTTAGTCTACTGACTTTGTTACTTGCCCCATACACATGTTTTACTTCACACATTTCATTGTGATGAACAATGGACCTGCTAGTTCCAGTTTGCACAGTTCTACTTTCTTCAAATTCATCCAGGAGTTCTCGTCTAATGACATTTTTAAGGGACCTATTTGATAACTCAAGATTCCGTTCAATACTGTCTTTATTTACTGCAGCCTTAGCAAGGGCGTCAACTTTGTCATGTTCCTGCATGCCAATGTGAGAAGGAATCCACAACATTTTTATATTTACCCTCTTGCTAAGTATTCTTATATATCTACGTCTAGCTTCCAAGACAAGCACGTTATTACTTGATTGCAAACTGTTTATTGCTCGTAGTGAGGAAAGGGAGTCAGAAATAATTAAGCTGTCTACTTCAGTGTTGTCAATAATTTCGAGTGCTACCAGTATCGCTACCAACTCGGCTTGCATAGTGGACGCCCAGTTACTAATTCGGATATTCCTTTCAATTGTGCTGCCATCGGGCTGATGAGCAATAACAGCACTTCCTGCCCTTCCTGTAGCTGTATTGAGTGATCCGTCAGTGTATATAGTCTGTGCAATGTTGTTTTCAGCTTGTATATTGTGAATGTGTTCTATGGTGCTTAATTTAGCAGCAAGCTGAGCATGAGGGTTGTTGTGATTAGTTTCTTGGTGGGGTATGCAGGGGTCAGGATGTCAAAAGGTACTATCTGCCAGGGTGGAAGGAAGTGCTGTACTCTTTCATCTGTATATACATCGTGCAGTCCCATCATTTTAATATGAGTGGCTGTTCTTTAAATCCACTTAGACTCGCTAGTTCCATTTCGTATGTGTTCTAACAGAGCAACTGACACAATGTTGTTTTTGTTATCACGCAGAAGCTTTAGTCCCATCATAAGATTAATTTCAAATATTCTATCTCTAATGCTAAGTATATTTAATTCTTTCCGCATGTTGAGAACTTTGGTAGTTATAGGACAGCCAAGTATAATTCTGAGTGCTTCATTTTGCATTTTTTCAAGTCTATCAATACTTTTGCCATTTTACAGGACCAAAGCTGGTGCATGATAGTCTATCAGAGACCTTATATACGCTAAATACATCATTCTTGCTATTCTAATATTAACACCATATTTCGGGCTGTACCCCACTACAGTTCTGAGAGCCTTGAGTCTGTCTCTACATTGTTGATGTAACTTATTGACTGCAGTTGAGGTACAAGAGACATAGACTCCAAGGTATTTGAAAGAAGAGACATAGTCTATTGGTATATTATCTATCTTGAGTTTTCGTGGTCCAGTTTTGCGGTTGCCAATTTGTCTGTTAAATACCTTAGTTTTAGCAGCGTTGATTACAAACCAAGGCTCTCACAAGCTGTATGTATACAATTTAAGACTGTTTGCATTTCTCTGTCGGTTTTAGTATGCACAAGGATGTCTAAAAGCACAAGCATCTTGTGTCTACTCTATTTCCTGTTTGTCTTGTCCTCTCCAATATTTTAGGAAAACTGGCTGCACACTTAATGACACACTTAAGGAACACATAAGAAGTTTTAAGTCTTCAGACACAAACAATGCTCTTTTCTATCATCTTAGGGACTCTAATCATCCTATTGATTAGTGTTCTTCTAAAAGAGTCTTTCCTGTCTCCACTCTTCACAGACGCCGTCTTGTCGAATCGTCTCTGATACTCAACCTAACCCAACATGAAACATTGTCCTGGCTTTGTTGCTTTTGACTCTTCCCTTTCACAGTATATTCTCAAATGTTCTAAACTTTCTAACAAACGTGACCTAACATAAGTCTACATAAACTTTTTTCTCTTTATTTTCTTTTTCTAACGTTACCTTTATTATCCCCTTACCACCATTATTGCACCTATCCCTACCGCACCCTTCGCCTTGCTCTAACCTTTCTCTAAGATTTCCTCCTCCTCACCTCTCTCTTGCCTTATTTATGCTCATGTCTTCCTTCTCTCATCACAATTGACTTGATAATGGTCCAGGATGGACCGAAACGTCGTCGTCTCTTCATCTTCTAGTGTGTGGTTTGGTCAACATTTATTCAGCTACGTTATTGTGACTCATCATTTGCGTACAAGTAACAGTTACTGTACAAGGTGTGGCCATTAAGTGTTACAATTCAATGTGGGGCAGTGTTATAGTACAAGGTGTGAGAGAAAGTATTACAGTACAAGGTGTGAGAGAAAGTATTACAGTAATAGGTGTGGTAGTAAGTGTTACATTGCAAGGTGGGGTCAGTGTTACAGTACTAAGTGTAGCAGTAGGTGTTACATTAAAGGTTGGGCAGCAAATATTACAATAAAAGGAGTGGAAGTGTTAGAAAACATGGTGCGGCAGTAAGGGTTACAATACAAGATGAGGAAGTAAATATTTCAATACAACGTGTGGCAGTGTTGCAATATACGGTGTGGCAGCATGTGTTACGTTACAAGATGTTGCAGTAAGTTTTTCAATACAGGGTGTGGCAGTACGTTTTAAAATACAAGGTGTATCAGTGTTACAATACATGATGTGGCAGTAAGAGTTACATTACTGGGTGTGGCAGTAGGTGTTACAATGCAAAATGAAGTAGTATTACAATAAAAGGCGTGGGACTATGTGTTGGAATGCAAGATGTGATGGTGTTTCAATACAAGGTGTGGCAGTAAGTGTTACAATGCAAAGTGTTGCAGTATTACAATACAAGGCGTATGTTGCAATGCAAAGTTTGATGGTGTTACAATACAGGGTGTGGAAGCAAGTCTTACACTACAAGGTGTAGCATTTTTACAGTACATTGAGTAAAGTAAATTGCTACAGTACAAGTTTTTTGTGNAAAGAGGAAATGTTTCAATGTATGATATTTTAACATGACTAAATAAAAAAAAACATGTCAATATAGGTCTAATGGATTATTTTTATCTGCTATAATTTGCTGTATATACTTTTACACATATTAAGAGTATTTTATTGAAAGTAATGTAAAACAGTAATCAGTAAATTTATCTGGGTGTTAATTAAGATAATGCGCAACTCCATAGTCTTCTGAGACTAATAGATGCCTACTAATTTAGCTGAAGAGAAAAAGGCTCCGCCAGGAGTTGAACCTGAGTCTGCCACTTTAGAGGCGGCCGTGCTGACCGCTGCACCACAGAGCCGGGCTCAGGAATTATTATCTTTATTATATAAATGTTGCGTTCAAGATGATTAAATAACAATATAAACAAAATAAGTTATAACGTGTGAGAGTAAGTATTACAATACCAGATATGGCAGCGATACAATACATTGTGTGGCAGTAAGTATTACAATACAAGGTGGACAGTGTTTCAATAAAACGTGAGGCAGTAAGTATTACAGTACAAGGTTGAAGTATTAAAATTTAAGGTGTGGCAGTATTAAAATTTAAGGTGTGGCAGTATTAAAATTTAAGGTGTGGCAGTATTAATATTTAAGGTGTGGCAGTATTAAAATTTAAGGTGTGGCAGTATTAATATTTAAGGTGTGGCAGTATTAAAATTTAAGGTGTGGCAGTATTAAAATTTAAGGTGTGTGGCAGTATTAAAATTTAAGGTGTGGCAGTATTAAAATTTAAGGTGTGGCAGTATTAAAATTTAAGGTGTGGCAGTATTAAAATTTAAGGTGTGGCAGTATTTAAATTTAAGGTGTGGCAGTATTAAAATTTAAGGTGTGGCAGTATTAAAATTTAAGGTGTGGCAGTATTAAAATTTAAGGTGTGGCAGTATTAAAATTTAAGGTGTGGCAGTATTAAAATATAAGGTGTTACATTGAAAGGTGTTGCAGTAAATGTTACAATACAAGATGTGTCAGTAAGAGTTACATTACAGGGTGTGGTAGTAGTTGTTACAATACAAAGTTCAGCAGTATTACAATACAAAATGTGGCAGGGTTACAATATAAGTTGTCTTATTATGTGTTACAATAAAAGGTGTTGAAATGCTACTTTATTTGAACTACAAACATAACGACCCACTTAGTGAATTTGGAATTGCAACGTAATGTCCTAATTACTGTATTTAGACAATCAAGGTAATATCCTACTTACTCTATTTTGTCTATCAAAGGAACGTGCCACATACTGTATTTGAACTACAAACATAACAACCCACTTACAATATTTAAATTACAAACGTTAAGTCCCACTTACTGTATTTGTACTACCAACGTGACGTTCCACTAACTTTATTTTGACTACCAACGTTACGTCCCACTTACAGTTTACAGGCAAAACGTACCCAAGATCCCCCCTACTCCACACACCCTCCATGCCGGCTCGTTGTCAACCACCAAACTACTCATCCCAGCCTGCCTGCTCCTGATTGGTGACTCCCCGACCGCGCTCCTGCACACTGCACCTCAGCGCCATCTACATGAGTCGACGTCTGAGCCTGACCAGCTATCAACTTCAGAATATTCTTTGTGCTCTTAGAGTTGACGTCTCTCTCTGGCAAAATAAGCTCTCTGGCTTTCATATACTAAGGGAGGTCTCAGCCATAGCCGATATTCTCAACACCATTTTTCATTATAATATTTAATCTATTGTGTTTTGCATTAATCTTTGTCATTTTTACAACAGTCATTTACCCGAGATTTGTCTTTATTTTCATTTATGTTTAAAGTAAATATATTAAAGTTTCATTGTTCATACTTTGTGTTTTACGTGTTCCTCCCTCTAACTTACCACAGACAACAGGCAAGCTGTCTATCTTTTTTTTTTTTGTAAGCGTGACCAGGCATTGACACCTGCCATTGAAGGACTGCCGAACATCAACACTCCAACACTTTCCCGTCACAAAATACAAAGTGTTCATACAGAAAGTGTTGAAATACAAGTTCTGGAAGTAGGTTTTACAATACAAGTTCTGGAAGTAAGTTTTACAATACAAGGTGTCGAAGAGTGTTCCAATACAAGGTTTGCTGCCAAGAATTACAATACAGGCAGCAAGTGTTACAAAAAGTGTTACATGTTACTTTATTTGGACTACCACCGTATCAACCCATTTACCGTAATTGGACTACCACCGTATCAACCCATTTACCGTATTTGGACTACCACCGTATCAACCCATTTACCGTATTTGGACTACCAACGTATCAACCCATTTACCGTATTTGGACTACCAACGTAACGTACGAACATCAGTTTTAAAGTACTTTAATAGTTTCGTTTTTTAAAAGAATAAATATTTCAAAGTTGGCTATTTCAAAGTGAATTAAATGAATAAAAAATTAATGTGACAATGCAGGTCTAATAGTTTTTTTATTCGCTATAATTAGCTGAATATACTTTTACACATACTATAGGTACTTTATTGAAGATAATGTAAAATAGTAATCCGTAAATTTATCTAGAGAGTTTTGCAATACAAGGTTTAGCAGTAAGTGATATAATAGAAAGGTGTGTCAGTAAGAGTTACAATACAAGGTGTGTCAGTAAGTGTTACAATACAAAGTGAAGCGGTATTAAAATACTAGACGTGGGAGTATGTGATGAAATGTAAGATGTGATAGTGTTACAATACAAGGTGTTGCAGTAAGTCTTAAAACACAAGTTCAATCATTAATACTTTCTGTTATGCCTTGCTACAAGGCGTAGCAGAAAGTGTTACAAGGCAACCACCAACCAAAACCCATAGAGTACTTATACTTTGATCTTGAGATCACCCTGTACACTTCCTGTTCTTGGAGAGGGGCTCGCCATCACACATTTAGGGGAGCGCGGCTCCAACACTGGCCTTGTTGTCACGTGCAAACACACACCCAATTCCAGCCGCTGTGACTCCCCACTCTCATTATTTTGGTATGACCTCCTCAATCCCCCTTTCATTGAATTGTAATTCTGTACCACCCTGTCCACAGCTGTGGTTCTTTCTCTCTCTCTCTTTTTCTACTTTCTGGTAAAGCTCAGTAGAACAAGGGCAAACACCTGTAGATTACATACATTTAATGGACAGAGAACATATACAACACATATACAAGATATAATAATGACTCCAACAATCTATGCTATTATAATCAGGCTGCATCCAATCCCATCACGACTCTATCAGTTGCTTATATCAAGTGGTAGCCCAACTCCTGGCTCGCCACTTATGCTACCAATCTCACCTAGTGGGTTAAATCTTGTAAAACAATATGGCACTGTCAGCCCTAGAATATATATAAATAAAATATACACAAGGACTCCAGCCTATGGCTGCAACAACACAAACATCAGTATAAATATTCCTTGATACAAACTACCATCACTCACCTCCCACTGCGTCATGCACGCTACTGACACTCAAACACTCTATCAACCCTCTATAAGTAACCAATAAGAACCTCCTCTCTGCTTCCAGAAGTTCACTACCCTGAACACTTCAGGTTCTCACAGAATTGTCTACCAGGGTCTTCCACAGCTCTTCCGGCTGCTACACCATGAAGTCTTCCTTAAACAGCAATGGTGCTGCACCACTGGTACCACAGAGGCACGTGAAACTATACTCCACTGCTTTTCCTCTCACAACTTAAGGTCCTACTCCTCCTATAGGGCTGCTCTTCCTTAGAGCTCATTATTTCATCAACAGTCTTGGAGTTCCATCCACTGACTCCTCCTCTACTGACTCGAAGTTCTCAGCAACTCCTTCTCCCAGACAAACCTGCAACCCATTGACATGCCAATAAAAATGTTTCCCTATAAACAAATAACTAAAATAAACTACACAGTAAATGCCTTAATCCGACATCTCTCTGCTTCCCACATGCTGTGAGGGGACTCCCCTACGCTTGGGCTGGTCCATCCTCCGCCGGGCCGTGCGCCTCGCTCTTGAGGTAGCCGGCAGCACGCCCTGTTAATTGGCCTCAGGAGCTCGGCGAGGAAGGACGCGCCTCTCGTCCCTCCAGCTGGCTCCCTCATCTTAATTCTTTTATTTAGGCTTTCTGCCTTAATAAAATATGCCTAATAAAACTATATACACTTTGTATGGCCGCTGGGCACATGACCACTACAGCCAATCACTGTCAACTGGTTTAAAATGGCTTGCCACAGAATTTGGTCTGCTCGTGGCACTTACTGACTGAGCGGTCGTCACCAGGGCACTCTAAGCTGCCCACAAAACTGCTTTAAACTCCTCCACACTCTTTCTGCAGTTCACAACTTAAGCTGACACGTCCACAGACTAATTCCTCAATCTAGACGTCTGTCCACTTCCTTCTTCTTAAAGGTATATCACTCGGGGGTTCTTCCTCACCAGGACCTCAAACAGAGCACCTCCCCCTCACGATTTCTTCAGCTCAAGTGTGGTCAACGTCCTCTGAAGCGAGCCTCACACCTCTAGCAAATTCTCCACATCTCATGTCAAGCCATTTATTTATATTCTTACTTACTGCCTATACTTTTAAACTACTCGTCAAATTCAATCGAGTGTTTGCTATTTCCAGGTTTATATCTCTTTGACCTCTTAGTCAGGTCCTTCCTGGCCGAAAAACTCTCGGTGGTAAACTCGTTTCTCAGGCAGCCTGGGATCATAACACTCCCCTCCCCTTATTTTTGAGAGTTATTCCAGTGGCTAGGCTCGGGATAATTCACCAGCCACCACATCGTCTTGTTCTCCAACGAAATTGTTCGGCCGGTTGATCTGTTTACGTACTCTTTCGTAGTGTAAAAATAATTCGTTGCACCTCGCACCATCTAGCTCACAACTCGCTAGAAACATGGTCTTCTCCTAAGCGATCCGACTTCTTTCACACCTTGGCTAGGCCGTCCCCCTTGAACACCTGCGTTCCATCAGTCCACTCTATTTACTGTTTCCTCCCTCCGTTTCTTCTTCTTCTTCTTGCACTCCTCACGTCCAGAGACAGGCATCTACTGTCTGTATCTCCTCTGTCATCCTCGTGCTTCAGTTCATCACGCCCACGATTAGATCTGTCACCATCACACTTCAGTCTCACATCAACATACTTCACTCTGTCGTTTTTGCGCCTCCATCTACTGTCATCATTCTTCCATCTCTTGTCGCCATACTTCACTCCCTCGTCTTCACCGACGATCCCTTCCTTCGTCTCCTCATTTATCTGAGACTTCATCCTCTTCGATTTCCATCGAATCCTCGGCTTTCTTCTACTCCTCCTGCATCATCATCCTCTTCCTCTCACACCTCTCACGTCTACACAACTCCGTTTCTTCTCCTTCAACTCTTCTTCGTTCCCTCAAGGTTTCCTTGAGTACCGCATTACACTCAACAGCACTCGACCGTACTTGTCGCTCTACCTCTTCCAGAGTGCTCGTAAGCATCTCTCTGCACATGCTGTCTCTTCTCGGCTATCACTCTTCTTCACTATCTCTTCTCCACGCTTCCCGTAAAACATGTCAACTCTTGACATCTCATACAACTTAACTCCATCATCCCTATGCTTCTGTGCTCGTGGACAACTTGACGCTCTTCTCCCGTCCTCAGTCTTTCCACATTCTTCTTCACTTCTGCTCAGCACAGTCGCATCCACGTTCCGACTCTTAATTTCAGCGGGCTGGTCTCTACTCAGGTCCACTCTCTTCACATTATCCTTCTTCGGCTGGGCCATCTTCTCTTCTGACCTCACCGAGACTCCATTTTCCTGGGCTGGACCTTCATCAAACAGCCATGCAATCTCCACGTCAATATCTTCTATCGGTGGAGCCAACACTGTCACATCCTCACCAGAGTCTAACTCGTCGGCCACCTCTGCCTTCATCAATACCGAGACACGGGGTACTCAATGGCTTGGTGGTCTCCTGACTTATCCCCTAGGATGTCAGTCAGGTTCACACACTCAGGTGTCCCACCTGTGCCGTGGCCTTCCGGGCACTCCTCTGGCACAGCCTTCGCTATGATCCTTGGCAACACCTTCGTCCCACACAAATCATTCCCCAGGATCACCTGGACCCTTGGAACAGGTATGTTAGGGCATACTCGCAACATCATCTCCGCCGACACATAGTCCGACTTTAGCTGGACAGCACATACAGGCATGTCACTCTCAGACAACAACCCATATACTTTCATCTTCCTCCTGCCAGCTAACAGTCGCTCATTCCCAATCAGGCTTCTCGTAATCAAGCTCTGACTAGCTCCGGAATCCCTTAATTTTAAGATACTCCTAAGATACTTTAAGATAATTTTAAGATATTTTTCTACCTCAGGTTGGCCTCCTATGCTGATCCGACCTTTACTCATGAACGGCCTATACCGCTCGTTCACTAACTCTACTCTCTGTGGTTTGTTCTGGGATACATCAATATATTCATCCCGAGGGTCACACATGGCAAGGGTCAGAACTTGACATGGCATGGGTCACACATGGCAAGGGTCACAACTTGGCATGGCATGGGTCACACATGGCAAGGGTCACAACTTGGCATGGCATGGGTCACACATGGCAAGGGTCACAACTTGGCATGGCATGGGTCACACACATGTGGGTTGCCACACATGGCAAGGGTCACAACAACTCTCTTGCCCTGCCTACAATCTCGCATCATGTGACCCAATCTGTTACAACTGTAACACCTCATTTGGGATAAGTCTCTCCTACGTGTTCCCGAGTAGCTCGGACTCTACCCACTCGCGTTGGAGTTCCTCGGCCTATTGATTGTTGCCGCTGTCGGGGTGTCACGGTTCTTGTTAGTGAAGGGTTAAAGCAACGGTAGACTAGATCTCCTCTCAAGGTGGTTGCTCTGACAATAACCCTTACTCACTGTCGTTCTACGGGTCTTCAATCGATCCTCTAGGCTCCACTGCACGCCCCAGAGAGTACCCCAGTCGATCTCGCAACCGGCCTTAAGTTGCAAGATGAGTGGAGGCACAGATCGTTCCCTCAATCTGTGGCCCGCCCCGACTCAGAACTCTTACACAGCCTTCAAGGTCGCCAACTGGTGTTTTTAGGTGTCCAGTAACACTGCAGTGGTGAGGTGTAATTGTGGTAAGAGCAATTTCAAATAGTGTGGTCTCAGGCAAGTCACTCTGTTTTACTTCATTACACGGTCACAAGATAATTGGAGGGGATGATATCAAACACCAAAGAGTTTTGGTATTTTACTTAAAAGACAACGAGAAATATATATGCATCAATGTATCAGGAACAATGTATGACAACTGCTCAATCCGTAGCAGAATAATCTGGAGCGCACCGATATGGCAACACCCGGCAGCGCCACGCGTCACCTGTCAGATATCAGCTGACCGGGGCCCTCGCGACCGTGAGAAAAGACTAGTACTTGTTTTCTAATTCTATCACGATCCCCGTTTATTTAACTTTTCGCAAAACACTGTATTTAACATTCACATGGCATACTTATGATTTCACTGGCCTCACGATCAGTATCTTATTCACACTGCACTCAGTGACTTTTCACCGTACCAAAAGATTACTCTATTCTTAATAATATTTACTGTGAATGCACTCGCTTGATCACTGAACTTTTCTTTATATCTATACTTTCTCTTAAAGAGATATCACTGGCAATCACTTCACGTATATGATATTATTCAGTACACAGGCATGTACATAGATAAATCAGTAATCAAATCACAGGCATAAAATACATATAAATCATGAAGATCAATACACAGGCATTTATATCAATAAATCATGGAGATCAACACACAGGCATGTATATCAATAAATCATGGAGAGCAATACACAGCATTTATATAAATTCTGGGCTCATAGCCTAATACCAATATCTGGTTTACTACCATATATATAATAATAATAATCACAAGAAATTAATTAGTCACAGTAAATTCCTTAATGAATCTTGGTGCTTGCACACACCCACAGAGATATATATGTAAACTGATACTGTGAGCGCTCTGGGTAGCCTCACCACACACTGTGCTCTCTGTGACTTAGACTCAGGTGAGACTTGCTCACGACATATAAAATATCCTGACAAGAAAATATATAGCTAACTAAAGGGGAAATGGGAGGGTAACTGTAAACACCTACTTCACCTATCCTAGGATGACAGTTGGGTTGTAGCTCCTGGTCCAGGCTCTCGCCTCGTACACCCTCCAGAAACACAAGCCAACGTCATAGGATTTTCGCGTCTCGCCGCTTTCTGTACACTGCAGGTCCGTGCTTCTTCCCCTACAGTACGTCGCCGGGTTGAAGTCGGTCTCCTGGCCGTCAACTTTCCTCCCAACTACGGCAGCCAGCCTACGTCTCGGCGGTCGTCGTACGTTTCCCAATAGTCCTTGTCACTGTACTCCCAGAGGAACTGCCTCTCACCACTACGAAGTCACTGTGAAGTTATCAGCCGTCCCAGACGATACTGCTTAAGCTCCACACGCACAGCACCCGACTTCAGAGCACTTGAAGCTCACAACACTGTCAATTCCCTCGTCGTCTAGATATGTTACTAGGTATTTGGGAAGACTTCTCGACGTGCTTGCATCCAACTGTTGACTCGTAGGGTTCCACGAAGGTGGGGTTACTGTCAAACTTGACAGGATCGTCGATCACACGTTCAACCAAGTTGACAAGGTGGTCAACTCGATTCACTCACGGTGGATTGGCCCGGCCACTAAGCTGTCTCTTATACTGGTGAACTGCCAAGGACGTCACACACGACGATGCCTGGCCCACTTCTTGCAACGCACCTGTTCCGGAGCACTTGTTGCTCAATATTCTGTCAATTCCTTATCTGAGCCACATCTGGGTTGCAGGAAGACCTCACAGAGTGCGCGCTAACAACTGGAGACGCTTACATCCACCGGAGTTCGGTAAATCCGTCACTCTGACAGGATGACCGATCGCACGTCCTGCCTCTCGGACGTGTCGTGAAAGACTGATAGCGCTAAGGCGCCACCACGGCTGGACTCCCCCTGCCTATGTGACGTCACATTTTCCAAAGTCGGTTTTCATTGGCTCCCAGTGCCACGTCGCTGACGGTGACCAATCTGGCGACACTGACGTCACACAGTTTTGGCGGGAGAACAGACTCGCCAGCGCCATATTGGCTCCCTAAAGGGCCTATCCCACAGGCCAAAATGTCTTCTTTCACGAATTTCTCGGCTCATCGAGAATACTACTCTCTCCCACATATGTTCAATTGATGCCTGCAATGTAGAGAACGCTCGGGAATAGTGGACATGACTCTTACAGCAGGCGTGGGAGAATTAGAAGGGGGGGAACACCGTCACATACCCCTCCCCTTAAAATAAGAGTCATGTCTGGTTAGTGCATGCGGGACAACGCATCTGCGACTACGTTGTCCTTGCCACTGAAAAGTTTGACTTCCAGCCAGTATTGCAGCCGCCAATGTGTGACACTCCTCATGTGTCTGCAGACCGTCTTCAAGGTCTGTTCACCAGCTGGAACTGTGAGAAGTTTAACGGTTCTGCCACTGCTTTGAGATAATGCCAACACAAACAGGGTCCGATGCCTCTTCCCACTCGTCTTCCTGCTNCCTCGACTCCTATGACTTGATCCTCGTACATTGCTTTTATTTATTGATTGTGTTTTTCTTTAGTGCGGAACGACACATAGCACCAAAATGATTTAGTTTTCTACACTCATAGCACTTCTTACCTTGAGCTGGACAAACATTATCTTGGTGTGGGTAGTCTCCTCCACAATTGTAACATTTATTATTGACACCTCTGATGTGAGTCGTTGTGACTGCTTGAGTCTTGTTCCATGACTCCAGTTGTGATGTGGTTCTCGGCTCAATTTAATGTTAGGTTTGGCATGATATCTTCTATGATCATGGTGTACTCCCTGAACCTTACATACTTCTTGACTGTTAGTAACAGTGGCAGAACCGTTGTTGGCACTGCACTCCATGGCACGAGCATCACGTGCAGCATCTTCCATTCGACGAGCCATATCCAGTATCTTGTTAAGAGAACTTTCATCATCAACAAGTTCTAGAGCTCTTCGACGAAGACGTGTAGATGTGCATGTTTCAATTATTTGCTGTTTGATTTCTTTGTCAACATCAGCAAACTCACAGTGGGTTGCTAAACCCTGCAGACGTGTATGGTATTGATCAACAGTTTCATTAGAGAGTTGTTTTGCTCTCCTGAAATGCATAATTTCCATAGCAGTATTTTGCCTTGGTTTGAAATGCTCAGTTAATTTGGCCTTGGCAGTGTCATAATCTTTGGCACCACCAGTATCTTTCAGTGTATCAAAGATATCACAAACTCTATCACCTGCATAGTGAAGCAGAAAGCACGCTTTCTTTCAGCACTTTTGATATCAGAAACTATCAACAAATTTTCAAACCTTTTAAGCCATTTGACCCACCTCTGTGACAGGTTTGTCTGGTCACAGTCAGGATCAAATGCAGGAAACTGAGGTATATTTGCCATTTTTACTGAATAAATGTAACTTATCACTTAAAATGTTCCTCAGAATATATAACACTTACTGCACTGTATATGTTATTTAAGAATTCACTGTAATTACTTTAATTTTGCAAAGCACACAAGCATTTTAATGCAAAAGTTCACAACAGTGCACAACACAGCAGCAACTGACTTCTTACCTAGCCCTTGTGTACATGTGTTGTTCCTACTCACAGCAACACAGCAGTTGTTAGCAGTTGGTACAGCAATTGGCACAGTGCAGTAGCAGCAGTTGGTACAGTTGGCAGCAGTTGGCAGCATTTGGCAGCAGTAGGCAGCAGTAGGCAGCAGTTGGCAGCAGTAGGCAGCAGTAGGTTCACAGCGTGAAGAATTTTGTAGCACGGAGCGTCGTTTCGTAACCAAAACATCGGGTTTTGTACACTGCATCAAAGCGTCGTTTCGTACACAGCGTCGGCAGATTCCTCTCTCACAGCAACATCAGCACAGCTTGGGTAGCACACAGCATTGGCCAGCACACAGCAACGGCCAGCACACAGCAACGATCAGCACACAGCAACAGTCAGCACACAGCATGGGGTTGCATACAGCATCGGTATGGTGCTCACAGACAGCTTCTCCTTCCTCCTCTCGGCGAGACAGCATGCTCCTTCCTTGTGTTTTGTTGAACAAAATACCTGCGTTCCCAGTTCATCCTCGTCGCCAATGTGGTGTCTGGTGTATAGCTGAGATAGTCTTGGTAGTAAGGTTGATGTAAAGTCATTCCTGGTTACTGACTTTAATAATAATAATAAACGATTACATGACTATGGCTCCCAAGCTTGGCAGGCGTCCTGTGTGCTGTTTACCTTCTCTCAGTCTAGTGGCATCCAGCCGCCGCACATAGAAAACGGATGGTACCATTTTCTGTGAACATGACGCTGCTGAACGTATCTTGAATGTAGCATTAAACGTGACGATTGAAGGGAGAGCAGGCTCAATCTCTCTTAAAAGAGATTATCGTCACAATATATATATATATATATATATATATATATGTCGTACCTAGTAGCCAGAACTCACTTTTTGGCCTACTATGCAAGGCCCGATTTGCCTAATAAGCCAAGTTTTCCTGAATTAATATATTTTCTCTAATTTTTTTCCTATGAAAAGATAAAGCTACCCATTTCATTATGTAGAGGTCAATTTTTTTTCATTGGAGTTAAAAATAACGTAGATATATGACCGAACCTAACCAACCCTACCTAACCTAACCTAACCTATCTTATAGGTTAGGTTAGGTTAGTAGCCGAAAAAGTTAGGTTAGGTTAGGTTAGGTAGGTTAGGTAGTTGAAAAACAATTAATTCATGAAAACTTGGCCTATTAGGCAAATCGGGCCTTGCATAGTAGGCTGACAAGTGCGTTCTGGCTACTAGGTACGACATATATATATATATATATATATATATATTATATATATATATATATATATAATATATATATATATATATATATATATATATATGCAAACAAGCCTGAATGGTCCCCGAGGACTATATGCAACTGAAAACTCACACCCCAGAAGTGACTCGAACCCATACTGGCAGGAGCACTCTGCTGGTGTACAGGATCCCTTAACCACTCGACCAACATGACCGGACAAAAGAGATGGTAGCCGAGGCTATTTCCATCCCCCCGCCGGCACTCGGTTGGTAATCTTGGGCATGGTATTTTATCAAATCACCTCATTCTTTGGGGCACACGTGAGGAACACATGTGCCCCAAATTAGCGTAAGTAGCTAAACATCACACTTACTGAATACGGATTACCAAAGTTACATTCCACTTACTGTATTTGAACTACCAACGTAACATGGCATTTACTGTATTTTGACTACCAACGTAACGTGGCATTTCCTACTGTATTTGAACTACCAACGTATCGCCCCAGTTACTGTATTGTGACTACCATGTAACAACCCACCTAATGTATTTGGTGGGATGTTACGGTAGTCCAACGCATCGTTATTTACTGTATTTACACAATAAACGTAATGACCCACTTACTGTATTTGAATAACCATCGTAAAATCCTTCGTACTATATTTGGACTATCAACGGAACCTCGCACTTTCTGTATATGAACAACCAACATAACGTCCCACTTACTGTATTTGGACTACCAACGTAACGTCCTACTTACTGTATTTCGAATACTAACGTAAGATCCCACTTTCTGTATTTGGAAACTAACATAACGCCCCATTTGCGATATTTTTGCTACCAAGGTAACATCCAAAATACTGTATTTGAGCTACCAACGTAACGTTCTACTTGCTGTGTTTGGACTACAACGTTACATCCCCATTTATTGTATTTGGACTACAAACGTTACGTCTCAATAACGGTATTTGAGCTAACAACGTAAAGTCGAACTTACTGTATTTGGACTACTAACCTAACGTCCCACTTACTGTATATGGACTACCAACGAAACGTCTTTTACTCCTATTTACACTGCAAACTTAACGCCCTAATTACTGTATTTGGACTACCAGCTGAACGTCCCACTTACTATAATTGGACTACCAACGTTCCGTCCTGCTTGCTGTATTTGGACTACCAACGTTCCGTCCTACATGCTGTATTTGGTCTACCAACGTAACGTCCCACTAACTGTATTTCAACTACCTACGTAACGTCTCACTTATAGTATTTGGACTACCAACATAATTCTCACTTACCGTATTAGGACTACCAACGTAACGAATCACTTACCGTATTAAGACTACCAACGTAATGTATAAACATCACTTTTACAATACATCTTATTTATATTTTATAATAGACAAATTACTTCAATGTTTGATATTTCAAAGTGAAATAAATAAATAGCAACTTACAATGAAATGTAGGCCTAATGGAGTTTTGAATATATATAATTAGCAAAATGTACTTTTATACATTTTACAATACTTTATCAAAGAAAATGTTAAATATTAATCAGTAAATTTATCTGGTGTAAATTTAGTTGGAGAGAAAAAGGCTCCGCCAGGAGTTGAACCTGAGTCTGCCACTTTAAAGGCGGCCGTGCTGACCGCTGCACCACAGAGCCGGGCTCTGGAACTATTATGTTTATTATATAATGTTATTGACAAAATGGTTATATTAACACTATAAATGATATTAAGTTACAAAGGCGACGGTAAGTATTACAATACAAGATGTGTCAATGTTACAATACATTGTGAGGGAGTTAGTATTTCATTAAAAGATGTGGCCGTGTTACAATTCAAGAGTAGCCAATAAGTATTTCAATGCAACTTGTGACAGTGTTACAAATCAAGGTGTGGAACTCTTGCGATACAAGATTTGACAATGTTACAATATAAGGTTTGACAGTGTTACAATATAAGGTTTAAAGTATTACAATATAAGGTTTGACAGTGTTACAATATAAGGTTTGGCAGTAAGTGTTACAATAACACGTGTGGCAGTGTTACAATATAAGTGTGGCTGAAAGTATTACAATACAAGGAGTGGCACGTGTTACAAAGAATGTGTGGCAGTAAGCGTTACAACAAGGCGAAGCAGTGTTACATTACAAGGTGTGACAGAAATTATTACATACAAGGAATGACAGTGTTTCAATATTAGGTGTTGCAGTGTTACAGTTCAAGGGGTGACAGTGTTATAGTACGATGTGTAGCAATAAGTGTTACAATCATGGTGTGGTAACGTTACAAAAGGTGTGGCAGTAAGCATTACAACAAAGCGAGGCAGTGTACAATACAGGTGTGACAGTGTTACAATACAAGGTGTGACAGTGTTACAATACAAGGCGTGACAGTGTTACAATACAAGGTGTGACAGTGTTACAATACAAGGTGTGACAGTGTTATAATACAAGGTGTGACAGTGTTACAATACAAGGTGTGACAGTGTTACAATACAAGGTGTGACAGTGTTACAATACAAGGTGTGGCAGTGTTACAATACAAGGTGTGACAGTGTTACAATACAAGGTGTGACATGTTACAATACAAGGCGTGACATTGTTACAATACAAGGTGTGACAGTGTTACAATACAAGGTGTGACAGTGTTATAATACAAGGTGTGACAGTGTTACAATACAAGGTGTGCAGTGTTACAATACAAGGTGTGACAGTGTTACAATACAAGGTGTGCAGTGTTACAATCAAGGTGTGACAGTGTTACAATACAAGGTGTGACAGTATGTGCTTCAATTTGAGGTGGGACAGTGTGGGACAATAAAAATTTTGGTAGTGTTATAATACAAGTTATGTTTGTGTTACTTACCGTATGAGGGAGTAGTTTTTACAATATAAGGTTTGTCAGTAAGTGTTACAAAGGAAAGTGTGGAGGTGTTACCATTCAAGGTGTGCCTGTTACAATACAGGTGTTGCAGTGTTACAATGCAAGGTATGTCGGTGTTACAATACTTGGTGTGGCAATTTTGCAATATAAGTGGTTGAGGTGTTACAATACAAGTTGTACAGTAAGATTGAAATACAAGTTCTGGTAGTAAGTGTTACAATACAAGGTGTCTCAGTAAGTGTCACAATACATGGTGTAGCAATGTTACGTTATTTGGACTACAAACGTAACGACCCACTTACTGCATTTGGACTACCAACGTAACCTATAAACTTCAGTTTTAACAATAATTATTATTTTGATTTTTAAAAGAGGAAATGTTTCAATGTATGATATTTTAACATGACCTAAATAAAAAAAACATGTCAATATAGGTCTATATGGATTATTTTTATCTGCTATAATTTGCTGTTATACTTTTACACATATTAAGAGTATTTTAT
>WNGS01070425.1:8940-21179 GCA_020271785.1 Procambarus virginalis | reverse complement strand
TTGCATCTATGATTTGTTCATTTAGCTCGTACCATTTTCCCCTCTACGCTAAAAGTACACTTTCTCACACTGTGATGCGTTCGATTCTCAACCTGTAATTCCTCTTGTTCCATTGGTGTTCAAAATGAACATTTCCTCTTTTTCCACTCTATCACATCCCCTTTGAATTGTATGCGTCAGTCACCCGGCTGTCTTCTTTTCTCTAGCGATCTCTAGCAAGACCATCTTGTAAATCTAAATTTTCTCTAGCAAGACCATCTTGTAAATCTAAATTTTCTCTAGCAAGACCATCTTATAAATCTAAATTTTCTCTAGCAAGACCATCTTGTAAATCTAAATTTTCTCTAGCAAGACCATCTTGTAAATCTAAATTTTCTCTAGCAAGACCATCTTGTAAATCTAAATTTTCTCTAGCAAGACCATCTTGTAAATCTAAATTTTCTCTAGCAAGACCATCTTGTAAATCTAAATTTTCTCTAGCAAGACCATCTTGTAAATCTAAATTTTCTCTAGCAAGACCATCTTGTAAATCTAAATTTTCTCTAGCAAGACCATCTTGTAAATCTAAATTTTCTCTAGCAAGACCATCTTGTAAATCTAAATTTTCTCTAGCAAGACCATCTTGTAAATCTAAATTTTCTCTAGCAAGACCATCTTGTAAATCTAAATTTTCTCTAGCAAGACCATCTTGTAAATCTATATTTTCTCTAGCAAGACCATCTTGTAAATCAGGGAATGATATGCTCTAAGTCATCACGTAAAAAAATTATGATATCAAATAGCATTCATTTAAAATACTAATAGGAAACATACAATACTCTTAGCTAGAGAAATCAGAAGAGAAAAGGAATCAGAATCAGGTCTGGGGGCCAGATTCACGAAAGCAGTTACGCAAGCACTTACGAACGTGTACATCTTTCCTCAATCTTTGACGGCTTTGGTTACATTTATTGAACAGTTTACAAGCATGAAAACTTGCCATTCAACTGTTGGTATTGTTATAAACAGCCTCCTGGTGCTTCGGAGCTCATTAACAGTTTAATAATTGGAAACAAAGCCGCCAAAGACTGAGAAAAGATGGACAGGTTCGTAAGTGTTTGCGTAAGTGCTTTCGTGATTCTGGCCCCTGGTTCTTTCCGTCTTTATAACCCATCCCTCGAAGTTCTGGGTCGAACCTCATTGCAGACCTCTGAATTTCTTGTAGTTTAAAAAAAAAATTAAGATGGGGCGGCATATTTTTAAGTCTGGTTTCACGTACAACTATGTAAATGCCAATGCCTTCTTCTTCAGGTTCCTTGACGATATTTTGACTTTTATCATTGTAGAGAATATTGCCAACAGTATCTTATTTACATGTAATTACTGAGTTAGAATTGTTCTTATGTCCACTCACAGGTATTTTCCTCTAATCATTACAGTGAGGTAGACTGACTGCGTCTCTTGTTTCTAGTCTCCTGATATCTGTTCCCATTGCTATCACTCTACACTTGCTTGTGCTGAACTCTAATAGCTATTTCTCGGACAAACCCTACAGGATGTCTAAGTCATCTTGGAGTATTTTGCCGTCTTCATCTGTCTAGGCGGGTCTCATTAACTTTGCATCATCCCTAAACCTCGACATGAAGGAGTCGACTACAGTGGCTTGGCATCTTATCTTGAGGTTATCTTGAGATGATTTCGGGGCTTTTTAGTGTCCCCGCGGCCCGGTCCTCGACCAGGCCTCCACCCCCAGGAAGCAGCTCGTGACAGCTGACCAACACCCAGGTACCTATTTTACTGCTAGGTAACAGGGGCATAGGGTGAAAGAAACTCTGCCCATTGTTTCTCGCCGGCGCCTGGGATCGAACGCAGGACCACAGGATCACAAGTCCAGCGTGATGTCCGCTCGGCCGACCGGCTCCCCCGAAGGCATTAACAAAAATTAGAAATAGTTTGGGTCCCAGCGCCGATCCCTGAGGTGATTCGCTTGTTACACCTACGCCAGTTCGACTACTCTCGCCCCTCACTGTGACACCTGAGTACTGAGTCTTTATTTACTCTTGCCTGCCTCTCAAATTTATGCAGTATAGTTTCTTGCATGGAACAGTTTCAAGGGCTTTATGGCAGTCCAGAAATACGCAGTCTGCCCCAACCTTCTCTGTCTTGTTCTATTTTCGTTACTGGTCATAGAACACTAGTAGGTTCGTTTGGCATGATTTCCCTTCCCAGAAGGGAAGGGAAAGATTAGGGAAGATTAGATTAGATTAAATTTTTTATTCAGGTAAAGGTACATACATTGAAGATGAGTTACTAAGATAATGTTGGAATTTAAAGATAGAGCCTAGTACATAAATAACAATACATAAAGCCACTAGTACGCATAGCGTTTCGGGCAAATTAGGCTGGTGGGCCTAATTCTTGCATGGATTTAACTAGAATTAACGAGATTTGTATGTTTATCTCATAGAGTTTGGCTACAGCAACTGTTTGAAATGATGGGACGAGATGGCGATAGGCTGAGACGAGAAGCCTCGATCGTTCCCTGCTGTTAGCGCAGTTACGTAGGCCATATAGTGCTAAAGCTGGCGTGAGGCAGAGCAGAGATCTTGATCGAAGAGGCGAGCGGACATCGAGTTCCAATATGGCCAAGGGTTGTCTGGCCATATTGGATATGGCCATATATTGGTTGTCTGCTGTATAGCGAGGCTTGCAGCCTCCCATGGTGTGTGTGTGTGTGAGGGTTGGGATGTTGTTATAGATTCAGCTACTCGGAACAAATTCCAAGTAGCACGGGCTATGGTGAGCCCGTAACTTACCTGGCACAGGAGCGGAGCAAGTAGCACGGGCAATGGCGAACCCGTAACTTACCTGGCACAGGAGCGGAGCAAGTAGCACGGGCTATGGCGAACCCGTAACTTACCTGGCACAGGAGTGGTACCTCGTATTTTTCCTTATTATATCAACTTCATATGTCTCTCTCTCTAGCACGCACACACACACGCCTCGGAGCCTTGCGGCTGAGTGGACAGCGCTCGGCAATCGTAGTCTTAATGGCCCGCGTTCGATTCCCGGCGGGGGTGGAAACAAATGGGCAGAGTTTCCTTCACCCTGGTGTCCCTGTTCACCTAGCAGTAAAATAGGTACCTTGGCGTTAGACGGCTCCTACGGGCTGCTTCCTGGAGATGAGTGTGTGTCTGTGCTAGAGAGAAATATATGTAGTAGATATGATAGACAAAAAATAGATACGCCACTACCACACCATACACCACTACCACGCCATACACCACTACCACACCATACACCACTACCACACCATACACCACTACCACACCATACACCACTACCACACCATACACCACTACCACACCATACACCACTACCACACCATACACCACTATCACACCATACACCACTACCACACCATACACCACTACCACACCATACACCACTACCACACCATACACCACTACCAAACCATACACCACTACCAAACCATACACCACTACCACACCATACACCACTACCACACCATACACCACTACCACACCATACACCACTACCACACCATACACCACTACCACACCATACGCCACTACCACACCATACGCCACTACCACACCATACACCACTACCACACCATACACCACTACCACACCATACACCACTACCACACCATACACCACTACCACACCATACACCACTACCACACCATACACCACTACCACACCATACACCACTACCACACCATACACCACTACCACACCATGCACCACTACCACACCATACACCACTACCACACCATACACCACTACCACACCATACACCACTACCACACCATCAGTCTTCTCCCTCACCCATGAACCTCGCTAAAAATACTACCCGCCAAATAGTCGACATATATATACGGGCAGGTATATTTAGCGAAGTAGCCTTCAGAGCCTCGTGGAGTAGTAGCCTGAGGTCCCCGGGACGAGCCTGAGGAAGCCCAAGTTCCTCTCCCTCATTACACACAGAAACCACAATAGCGTGATGCATCAAATGAACAAATTCACAAGGGCCGTGGCGAGGATTCGAACCGACGTACATGCTAGCAGTACATCTGGGATGCTCCCGGACGTAGGTTCGAATCCTCGTCACGGCCCTTGCGGATTTGTTCCTCTCCCTCCTTGTGGGACGCCCTGGGGGTACAGTACAGTGGCAGAAGTTCCTCTATCATCATGCTGTAACGTCTGGATTACAGCTATAGATTGTTGATGAAGATTAAGCCACCATTAGGTGTCCATTAGGTGACCATTAGGTGACTACTGCGCTACAGGGACCCTTAATTTTACTTAACAGCTTCGGTATGATATTGTCTGCTGGTCTGATAGGGAATCAAATATTGTATACAAAGTTCTGAGTGCTTTTGTTTACATAGGTAATCACTCTTATATTCCCACTATATATCACAAAAAAATTCACTTTTGACGGCAGGATTTTAAGCAAGATGGAAACATCACGGTCAACAGAAAAGCTTTAGCCGAAGGGACAAAAAAGGGGGAGGGAGGGGAGGGGGTGGGGGGCTTTGGTCAATAGGGGCGCCATCAGAATCCAGTGAGTGGATACCCGCTCGGCGACACCCGAAGCCAATCAGGCTCTCCACACTCAACCTCTTTCTGTATCACCTGTCACTCAGAATCACTAATGGCCGGTTTGCAACTGAAGGTGAGGGCTATTTCCGCTCCCGGTGCGCCTAAGCAAGTTGCAAGAATAGATGGAGTTGATACCCCCTCCCTCCCCTCCCCCCCCCCTCTCTCTCTCTCCATCCCCCACTGGTCTTGTTCCTTCCCGCCTTTGCAACGGCCCATCGGCGGCGGCCGTTATTTACAATCTTGCGTTTGAAATTCCCGCGTAAATGTCCGCGCTGAGAAGGCGCCTCTATCAGACCTTTCTGAAGCCATGCCAGACACCATTGGCAGGCGATGAGTCACAATAACGTGGCTAAAGTATGTTGACCAGACCACACACTAGAAGGTGAAGAGACGACGACGTTTCGGTCCGTCCTGGACCGTTCTCAAGTCGATCATTTTCACAATCGACTTGAGAATGGTCCAGGACGAACCGAAACGTCGTCGTCTCTTCACCTTCTAGTGTGTGGTCTGGTCAACAGACACCATTAAGTGTGAAACAGTACACCAGTGTGTGCGACACAGGACATAATTAACACACAAATCTCCAATAATCCAATCACCCCTCTCCCTCCCCCCTCCCACCACACAAAAACATAAATTCCGAACACCGATCACACGCAAATTAGCAATCACTCACCATCGCGACAAGCTAAATTAGGCTGAGTTGGCTGCATTAAGTTTATGAGCTGGAGACTGGCAAAATGGTTAAATTAGAGAGACAGGCGAATTATAATTTTATATATATATATAATATATATATATATATATATATATATATATATATATATATATATATGTGTGTGTGTGTGTGTGTGTAAGTTGTAAGCTAAAGTAAGTTGACCAGACCACACACTAGAAGGTGAAGGGACGACGACGTTTCGGTCCGTCCTGGACCATTCTCAAGTCGATTCATTTGACTTGAGAATGGTCCAGGACGGACCGAAACGTTGTCGTCCCTTCACCTTCTAGTGTGTGGTCTGGTCAACAAAAGTATTTGTTCACTATGTATGTATGTATGTATGTATGTATGTATGTATGTATGTATGTACGTACGTATGTATGTATGTATGTATGTATGTATGTATGTATGTATGTATGTATGTATGTATGCATGTATTAATAAAGATTTATGTTAGGGACTAGTTCAATAACTTGAAGGCAAGATTTATGAGGAAACATCTTGAGTAACTGAACTTGAATCACTGAATATGGAAGAATCATTGGAGACATGATCAATACATTCAAAATATTGGGCGGGAATTGGCTATAGGCAGACAGAAGAATATTTAAAATGGTAGAGACACAGTAATGGGAAGTAATTAAGTATTAAGACTATAAAGACCTGAATGGGGCCACATATGGCTACAATCACACATGGTTTCAACCTGAAATCAATAAATCAGTTGGGGATGTTGTACACACAGTAGCGGATGATAGAGCCCAATAGGCTCAGGAAACTGTACACCTGTTGATTGACGGTTGAGAGGCGGGACCAAAGAACCAGAGCTCAACCCCGCAAGCACAACTAGGTGAGTACAACTAGGTGAGTACACACCTGTCGATTAAAGCTTGAGAGGCTGAGCCCAAGAGCTGAAGCACACAGCGCTGTGAGGAGCCTAAAGTGTGTGGCTTGAGTTAAGGGTAATCAATGTAATTGACCTCATGGGTTGGGTATGGGTATGAGGGGCATAATAAATGACTAAACTAAATATATGAGAGAAAAAGAATAACGTATAGATGTTTAACAGATAAAAATATCTCCAAAAATAAAAATGTAATCTAAGAAGAGAGAATAACGAAATAAATCCGAAGCGATCACACCAACCTGAAAAAAATAATTGGAACAGAAAGTGATACAAGAGAGATAACTAATATACATAAATATTGTTCACATATGTAACATCAAACGCCTCCCCAAATATTGGACCAGATAAAGATTCATACACATAGGAAAACAACAAATTTAGTATACACAAAATGAACAAAATGAGAACTATGTCTAGCACCCCAGATAAAAAGACAAATGCAGACGGCCTCTCTATGAACGCTATCCACACCCCCTGATATAACAGATGCTAACACCAGCACAGCAGACTTGGACAGAAAGAATAAGCAATATCCTCATGTACTCAGTACCGAGTCACCAATCCATGAAAAATCAATATTAATATAGAAATGTGAAGCACCAGTAGCACGAGTACTCGGTCTAGTATATATAAAAAGCTATATAATATATATATATATATATATATATATATATATATATATATATATATATATATATATAAAATATATATAAAAAGTATATATAAAAAAACGAGATACCCCAAAAAATTAGGCACCACAACTCAAATGATAACGCCACTACATAAAGGAGCCAATAAAGCACAGGCAAACAACTAGAGGTATACTCCAGATATACTCAATGCATACTCCAGGTACCCTCCAGAAGTTAGGGGGGTAAAGGGGGGAGGAGGAGGGGGGAGAGGGGTTGATAAGGTAACCATACAGGCCCCTTCCCTCTACCCTTGGCTCACACAACCACCCCCTCCAGGTAACCTAAGGCGCCACAATCAACACTACCTCTCTTGGGTGTTCGTTAGTGTGGCTGAGGAGGGGAAGGAGGAGGAGCGGGGTGAAGGACCTACGGTTTGTTGAGGAGGGGGGGGGAGAGAAGCAAAGGGGGGGGGGGGGTCCATGTATGGTGGGGAGTGGGGGGAAGAGGGGGGGTCCAGGAGGGTGTGATGAGGTGATCTCATTTGTTGATTGACGTAGGGAGCGAGGACAAACACACACACACACACACCTGAGTGTATGTATGTATGTATGTATGTATGTATGTATGTATGTATGTATGTATGTCTGTATGTATGTATGTATGTATGCATGGAGGTTTAATAAGGCTTATCAACCTCTGGAGGGTTAATAAGACCACTACAATACCCCTAATGACCAGCCAGCAAGTACACTTTAGTCCTGTATATTGTACAGGACTAAACCAAAATACACCTCGAATCTGGCCCCAGACCCGTTAAGCTAGTGGATGTTAATGCGGTTAAACGAAGCTCCAGGTAATTGGTAATTGGGCCGCTATTGATAATGTGAACATCGATTTTTAGCGAAGCCTATTTCGTTAGAGAGATAGAAATAGGCTTCTATTTATCTAAATCTATTTATCTAATTTATCTAAACGCACCTTTGATGCGTTTATGTTTGTTTTCTACTTAGTCATTTGTATATTCTGTTGCACAATGTTGATATTGAATCTATTCGTGTTATTTATATTATTTTGAGCAATTATTTTTTTAATAAAATGATAATAGTTTAATGTAATTCACAATGACGTGGGGGAATTATATATATATATATATAATATATTATATATATATATATATATATATATATATATATATATATATATATATATATATATATGATGTCGTACATAGTAGCCAGAACGCGCTTCTCGGCCTACTATGCAAGGCCCGATTTGCCTAATAGGCCGAGTGATTTGTATTACTTTCCATAAATTGTTCCAATTGGTTTATTTGATTTATTATTATTATATTACACTAGGAACATAAATTATTGACTTAGTTATATTAGTTAGGCTAGGTTAAGATAGGCTAGGTTAAGATAGGGTAGGTTAGGTAGGGTTGGTTAGGTTAGGTCATATATCTACGTTAGTTTTAACTCAAATTTAAAAAAAAATAACTCATACATAATGAAATGGATAGCTTTATCATTTCATAAGAAAAATTATTGAAAAATATATAAATTCAGGAAAAATTGACTTATTAGGCAAATCGGACCTTGCATCGTAGGCCGAGTACGACGCTCTGGCTACTAGGTACAACAAACACACACACACACACACACACACCTGAGGATGGCTGTCATCCACTCCTTACAGCCATGTCCTGTATGGCGTGAATGAAGGGGGGGGGTGGCGTGAATGAAGGGGGGTGGCGTGAATGAAGGGGGGTGGCGTGGATGAAGGGGGTGGCGTGGATGAAGGGGGGGTGGCGTGGATGAAAGGGGGTGGCGTTGCAACTAGACACCTTACTGGTGGTCTAGAGGGGAAAACCTCAAGTCTCAGTTGAGTATCAATTAGGTATACCTCTAAGACCCTTTACTCTACGAGCATCGTGGGTGACGGCTCGTCATTTTTTGACCCGAGTTTGAATCTCCCACTACTCTGGGATCGAACCCTCCACCCTCCCCCTCCCTGAACTGTTATATAGGGGGGGGGGGGTTCGAGGAGGTACTGGGCCAAAGGTGTCAACTAACAAAGGGTGGAGGTCCCTGCAGGTTTGCATTTGTCACCCGAGCTCTCTCTCCCTCCCTTGCACCTGTGGTGTACCGTCTCCCATGGTCAGGTTACATGGTGTAAACCACTTTAACGTGGGAGATCTGGAGTGAGGGGGAGGGAGGAGGGAGAGAGGAGGGGGGGAGTGAGTGTGTAAGGAGTGAGGTTTTTTTTGTTTAAGTGTTCCAAACCTGTGGTATGTCACCTATATACACCTGTTCATGTGTGTCCACAACACTACACGTCTCGCTAGCTCCACACACACTCCAGCTTCACTCCACACCTGCACGCCATGCAGGCCGTCAACTCCACACCCGCACACCGGGCTGCCAACTCCACACCTGCACGCCAGGTGTCGCCTACTCCACACCTGCACGCCTGGGGTCAGATTCACGAAGCAGTTACGCAAGCACTTACGAACACGTACATCTTTCCACAATCTTTGACGGCTTTGGTTACATTTATTAAACAGTTTACAAGCGTGAAAACTTGCCAATCAACTGTTATTATTGTTATAAACACCTCCTGGTGCTTTGGAGCTCATTACTGTTTAATAATTGTAAACAAAGCTGTCAAATATATGAGAAAAGATGTACAGGTTCGTAAGTGCTTGCGTAACTGCTTCGTGAATCTGGCCCCAGACCACTTCTCAGTCTCCACACCACCAGCCCAAGCAACCCACCTTACCTATCGAATCCGATGCATAGAAAACGCTGATATTTGTGACCCGTTATATTCCATAACAGGTTGCATTTGTAACGTTGGTTACGTTAAAAACGCGAACAGAAGTAACGGTAACAAAATAAATCTGAGGGATTTCCCGCCAAAAACCCTCAAAATATTACTTTTGGCGGGAAACGCGTTCGCATCCTCCTCCCCCCTCGTCCTTTTCCCATCTGTTCCACATTCACGTCATCCTCGTCACTTCTTTCCCTTTCCCACCCCCCCCTTGCAGGATCGAGCATTGCTCTTGGATCCCGCCTTTCCAGCCATCGGTTGTTTACAGCAAGTACCCTCTGGCTCCTTACTGTTAGGTAGTTCTTCACCCAATCTAGGGCCTTTTCCGCTTACTCCGCCTGCCTCTCAGTTTGTATAGCAGTCTCATGTGCGGTACTGTATCAAAGGGCCTTTCTGACAGTCCAAGTATATGCAGTCTGCCCAGCTTCTCTGTCCTGCCTTATCCTTGTTACTTTTTCATAGAATTCTAAAAGGTTTGTTAGGCATGATTTCCCTGTCCAGAACCCATGTTTGGTGCTTGTTTACAACCCAAGCATACACAAAGCAGAACGCTTTAAAAATGAGACCCAATCGTTGTCTATGCCTTCAAATGCCCACTTGGGGACTGTAAGCCTCAAGAAACTCAGTATATAGGCAAGACAACAACAACTCTCTCCAGGCGATTAACGATGCATAAGCAACAGGGCTCCGATTAAGGAACATATAATCTCATCCCACAACCAGACCATCACCAGAGAAATCTTAACAAACAACACGGAAATCATCGACAGATACAGCGATAGCAGGCGGCATGACATCTGCGAGGCACTACACATCAAGAAGTCAACACCAGCAATCAACAGCCAATTAATGCACAACTATATTCTACCCACTTCAGACTCCGCACCAATATAGAAGCATCAAGAAATATGGGCCAATAGGACCTCTGCAGTTACTTCCATTCTTACCTTCAATTTACCCAATTAATACCCATTGTTTTCGTCTTCTGTCCTGTGTTGAAGGTTTTGTTCACCTCGTCCAAACTGTTGTAACATATCACCTCACCCAAAATGCGGGTATAAATGAAAGCTGTTTAGAATCATAGCATAGTAAGAACATGTTTAGTGTTGCAGGTTACAGTTGTTTGTGTGAAAACTAAAAGTCTTTACAAATGTAATAGTTATTACGAAACGCGCGTTCCAAGTGTCGCGTCAGACTAGAAATAAAAAGAATTTTGGGAGAATGATTTTCAAATTACCATTTCACAGTGAAAAGAACATAAGAAAGAAACATATTGAGAAAATTCTGTTAGAATTATAATCTTACTTTTTCGGTCATATATATACTAATAGGTATATATATATATATATATAATATATATCGAGTATAGATATATATTATAATATATATATCATATATCATATATTAGATATATATATCTATTAGATATTGTCGTACCTAGATGCCAGAACTCACTTTTTGGCCTACTATGCAAAGGCCCGATTTGCCTAATAAGCTACAAGTTTTCCTGAATTAATATATTTTCTCTAATTTTTTTCTTATGAAAAGATAAAGCTACCTATTTCATATATGTATATGAGGTCAATTTTTTTTCATTGGACGTTAAAACTTAACGTAGATTATGACCGAGAACCTAACCAACCCTACTAACCTAACCTAACTTATCTTTATAGGTTAGGTTTAGGTAATTAGGATAGCCTGACAAAAGTAGGTTAGGTTAGGTAGGTAGTCGAAAAACAATTAATTCATGAAAATTGGCCCTATTAGGCAAATCGAGGCCTTGCATAGGAGGCGGACAAGTGCGTTCTGGCTACTAGGTACGACATATATATATATATATATATATATATATATATATATATATATTATATATATATATATATATATTATATATATATATATATATTAGGGGTACCACCTCTGGTGCAATTGCAGGGACCCCACATCCTCGAAGAAGAAAAACAAAGAGCATTCAGAGAAGATCTTGTGGATTCTCACCGAATACTTAATTCTTTTCCTCTCCTACCACCCCTATTATTTTTTTGTATGTTTTGTTTTATCTTATTTTATTGCAATGCTACAGTTTACAGAGAACACACACACACACAAATATATAACAATTAAACAATCAGCGATCGAAGACCTAAAGACGGTATATATATATATATATATATATATATTATATATATATATATATATATATATTATATATATATATATACATATATATATATATATATATATAATATATATATATATATATAATATATAATATATATATACATTCGAAAAATTCAGAATACACAAAAAATACTAATACAGAACAGAAGAACGAGGGTCGAGGCGTTGGTAGCCTGGCGTATGAGCCGGTCGAAGCCTAAGCCAACAGAAGAAGCAGGTGAGAATGACAACGTCTCTAAGGTATATGCGGTACCGACTCCGGACTCGATTTTCCGAGCTGTCCGGATGACAATGGCCGGTTCCTGGGGTATATTACCGGCACTCGAGGGCTGACAATGCCCCGGGGATGAGATAGGGAGGGA
>WNGS01070424.1:5000-11077 GCA_020271785.1 Procambarus virginalis | reverse complement strand
CAATCAGTGTTAGTAACTTCTCTCAACTATTATTGTTTAAGTGTATTGATTTATTAGTGACTCTCACACAAAAATAACGTACCTAATTGTTGGATAATTTACGTAAAGGATTAATTACAATTTGGTTGGTTTTAATGTGCGCTTCCACTCTGCGGTTTTAAAACACCAATATTTTGTGGATATGACCTATGAAATGAAGCATTAAATTTAGCGGTGTACAACTGCACTGCATATTATATTAGTAAATTTTATTTAGTTCCTGGGTTACCTGTATTGAGGTTTGGAACTATATTGATATAATGTTTTAGTAACACTACTGCATGTACTAAAGTAAAGAATTGATGAGACGTTACTGATAAGCTAGCAGTCTGTTATTCTGCTAATGAATTGTTAGATTATTTGTTAACTGGTACTGCTCTGTTTTTGGATTGTCTAATTTCGACTATCTGGTTCGAAGGACCATAAAAGTGTGGGAAAAGTCTTCCAACATTAAGTTTACTATAATCATAAATTAAATAATAAATCTAGATAAATATTTTACATAAGTGACTACATGAATTTATTAATTAGTTGGATTATTCCACTTCCACGCTTTTTGGAAGGTAGATCTATACTGCTAGATCTACCTATTATATATAATGTATTGCATAATTTCAATAATAAAATTTATCAGGAACAAGGGTTATGGAGTTAGTAAACTAATTACAATATCATAACAAAGTAATGATCAGCTTATCTGTCAAGTAGATAATGAGAAGTGCGTCTGACAGTCTTCAGATATCAGAACAATCCTGTCTCAACGTGATGGCATCATGGACATGTGGTTCTCCAGTCAAGATGATCCGCTCTCGTCACCTTAATTCCACGCTGTGAAAAGCATACAATGTAATTTCTATTGAACTACAGTTACATTAACTAATATCCATTGAAGGAATTAACCGCTTCACGGAATTAGACTTACTAGGTTTATTTGATAATCCTACGTCCTAACAATTGGATAATCTATCACTGTAATTATGGCCATAAAGAATGATAAGATTACTCATCCAACTGGACGTGGTGTCCTCGATGCTAGGTGAAGCAGGCAGCAACATCTGGGACTCATTAATGCACGGATGATCCCTATATTTTGCGATGCTAAATGGCGAGTTTCTCGGAACACCAGCCAAGATGGCTTCTACTCAGCAAGAGGTGACACGTGCATTCCCTAGCTTCCTATCTGTGCATAATCTCTACATACAAGTCACAATGTTTTACTCTGTCTTACTATCTAATAAGTCATCCTGTCTTTCTATCTGTCTTACTATCTAATAAGACACTGCCGACGTTATTTTACGTCGTAATAATGCACTTCAGGTATGAACATACAGTTTTCTGCTGTTTATATTATTGAACCATAGTGTCCTTAAATGAACAACACATATGCATAGATAATATTCAGTTCGTGACTTTATCCCACCAGAATCATCTGATAGCGGCTGTGGAAAATTCTGCCTAGAAAATTAAATCAATTTCCAGTCTAAATTACCTAGTAAATAAACAAAGATTAGACTGGGTTTAATTTTTTATAAAAATAGTTTGTTCTCATAGGAACTTGGCCGCTGATGCAATCGCGGCCATGAATAATAGGAAGAATTTGGCGGCATTTTTGCTTCTTGTTAGTAATGTTAGTCAATTTAATTTTCTAGCACAATAAATTTATCTCATTGTACTAGGGGTTAGTATTTAGGGTATCGGAAATTTACAACAATATAAGCATGGGAGTATACCATCTGTTAGGTGGCGGTAACAAGTTTCAACCAGTAGAGCAAGAGCTTGGGAACCGCTATAAGCTTCATGTGATTGTAAATCTTTGGATGTGAAAAATTGTGGTCGTTTCAACACAGCTTTGAAAGCATGTGAAGAATGCTGTGCTAATAACAATTAATGAATAAAGTATTCTGCACTAAACAGTAATACGAAAATATAAATTTTCAGGTAAAATTTTATTTTACCTCACGTTTGTTAGGTAAAACGTGAGGTGTTTAGATAGTGATTCCTGTGGCAGTCATGTTCATTAACTCACATTGTTATATAAATCGAGGCAGACACCTCTATGTCCAGTGCCAAATAAATTGAGTTATCCTCAGCAGAAGCGGTGAGCTTTACTTAGGTCAAGCTGCCTCGCTGTTGCCGCGGCTGCCCTGATGACGTCATTTCTCCAACAGCTGATTTGTGCCATCGGCCGTGTTCTTAGTCTTCTCTCTCTCACTCATAATAACCTTGACGTCGCACTCACTCACTCACTAAGGCTCCTCTCCAATGAAGTCTTAAAGTACTCTCGTTTCTATCATAGTAGTAAGAGCTGTATCCTCAGGCTGCTCCACTACCGCCAAATGTGCTGTATTCTCATAAGAGTACGTTGCCCCGCGGGACCTCCACCTTCCTCCGTAGTCTCTGAATTGTGTAGCCTGCACTCTTAAACTATGCCAACTTAGGATTACATGTCCACTGTCTCCACTGGTTGTGTCAACATTTATCATATATAGTGTCACTGGAGATTAACGTCTTTTCAGATTGTCTGATAAAATTATCGCAGCAATCACTGGTCTGGCTCTCGTGCTAAAAGGGTATTTGGCACTACACTTACCCGTCATACTGTTGAATGCTACAAATCTTTTCTTTCCTTCATTTCCTTCTGTACAGCAGCATATATGGCCACGACTCACTGGCTTATGGGTTGCATCGGGATTGCCTCAAACACTTTACGGACAATCCTCACTCTTTGCATTATACACAAACATCTGAAGGGGATGTAATCACATCCCTATTCTGACCAAGGGTGCACTCTTGGGTTCCACTAACGACAGTCGATCCACCTAATCACTTTTTGCTTTTCCACCCTGTCAAAAATGTTGTCAGTCTCTCCTGTTACAGTCAAAGTCCTCTTGCTCCCTCTGGTAATGTTCAACTTCCCACACTATCGCAAAACTGGCGATCTTCTCATGGAGTGCTGGCGCCTACGTCTGCCTTTGTCCTCAGCTGTGAGACCAGTGATTCAATTCGCAAATCTGTTGTCCTGTCTTGGTGCTCGCTGAGGACGTCACTGCATCACTATTGCTGATTGACTGCGACTAGCTGCTTTACCCACTCTTGCCTCTCATTGTATAGCGACTAAGTCGGTGTCACAGCACTCGACAAAATCTCGTCCTCTTCCTCTGATCCTCGGTGCTATTTTGTGTGGCCATTCACCCTTTGCCAGTACTTTAAAACTAAATTTACCTCACAGGTGTGCCTTGTGCTCTTTTATTATAATTTTAAACTTTCTTTGGGCCGTCTAGTAGTTCATTCGGTGGGAATAAATCACTTGATGAATGAAAGGCCTAAATTCAGACGGTGATCATAATACAATATTTTCTTAGTTGAAATATTTAGTCACAGTGGAAAATACCATATGGATAAATAGCTTATTCTCCTGTTTAGACAGTATTTTTAGTAATAAGGACCACCATTCATATATTGATGTAATGGACAATAAGAAAGTTGAATTTGGCATACTGAATATGGGCAAACAAGATCAATTTTGTATGTATGTTTATAACAAAATTTAAAGCCGAGTTTTCCTTAATTTATAAATTTTTATTTTTTTATGAAATGATAAAGCATTCCATAATATTATATGTGATTTTGTGTTTTCTAAATTTGAGTTAAAATAACATTGAAATATGACAACCTAACCTAACCGATCCTAACCTAACCTCAACTGACATAACTAAGTCAGTAATTCATGCTCTTAATAATATAATATTAACACTCTAGTCACTGAGAAACAAACTGTAATTAATCAACTATCACTTAAACTGATAAAATAACAGTGTAATCACATATCACTGAGTCACCATAATAATGAGCTACTCACCCAACAAACTTATTGTGTCATTAAGTCACAGTCACTCACACGTGCCATTTGGACACCGTTACTGGATTAGATGGTTACAATCTTTAACTGACAAGTGTTTAATCTACCACACTTGAGTGGTGTGACATGCTTGAAGTGTCATGACTGCCCCTCACTATCTCAGCGGATCCACACACACACAGAGCTCGTTGCGAGTGTTACTCTGTTTAATTTGAGAATGGGTGATTGTTATTAATTACTAAAACATGTACGAACCATGAAAGAATCAGGATCTTGTAAGGGAACGATGTTCTCAAACTTTCTCTCTCTCACTTTGACATAATGTACATGATAAATGCTCCAACTTTTCCTAGTGGATCAACGTCGCAACATTATATGTATGTATATATATATATATATATATATATATATATATATATATAATGTATATATATATTGTGACGGGAAATTGTAGGAGTATGGATGTTCGGCACAGTCTTCCTAATGGCTGGTGTCAATGCCTGTCACATTTACGAAAAAAAGAGACTGCTTGGCTGTTGTCTGTGGTAAAAGTAAGGCAAGACACGCAAAACACAAAGTATGAACAATGAAAATTTAATTAATATAGAAAACAAAGCAAAAATAAAGACAATCCCTTGGCTATGTACAGTGCAAACAAACAAGTCAAAACAATATAACATAAATGAATAATAGTGATGAAGTTACTCTACAATAATATAAAGGCAAAATGACAAATAATAGGTGCTGAGAATATGAGCGCTAGCTTAGAACCTCCACCGATAAACAGGACGTGTATCAGTTAGTTGTTAACAGCTGGGAGAGCAAGAATATTCTGACTATGATGGCTGGATCAGGCCCAGACATCGACTCAGGTAGATGGCGCTGAGGTGCAGCTGCGAGTGTGCAGGCGGCGAGTCACCAATCAGGAGCAGGCAGGCTGGGAAGGGTCGTTTGCTGGTTGACGTCGGGTGGCGAGCTGGCGTGGAGAGAGTGGAGTAGGGGGGTTTAGGGTATGTTTTGCCTCCTGGTCAAAATGTTTTGCACTACTGGTAGACGTATCGTGAATGTAGCATCTTATTCTAGTAGATGTGTAAGTAACTTTATGTAGGGAAGAGCAGGCTCAATCTCTCTTGAAAGAGATTATCGTCACAACTCTCCCCCGAAGCCTGCTCTTACTGGGTCAAGTTACTTCTTCTGATGGTAGAGTGGTAGGTGGAGCTGCCTCTACTTCATAGACTCTACAGAGGGCGTCTGCTATGATGTTGTCAGAACCCTTGATGTAGAAGATCTCCAGGTTGAAATTCTGCAGATATAAATCCCATCATAGAAGTCGTTGATTGTTGAATTGGGCTTGCTGCAAGAAGCGTAGGGGATTGTGGTCCGAGTAGATGGTGGTAGACCGAGCACCTTGTTGGTATGGTGCAAAGTGCTGTAAATTCAGGACGATGGAGAGCAGCTCCTGTTCGATAGTGCTGTAATTCTTCTGGTGTGGTTTTAACTTGTAGATGTAGTAGCTAACAGGTAGAACCTCCTTGCCTCGTTGTTGCATCAGGACACCCCCGATGCCGGTACCACTGGCGTCGACATGGAAGATGAAAGGCTTCGTGATGTCTGGCGAGGCGAGAATGGGATTAGAACATGGCAAAGGAGCACTATTATAGTCCTGCAAATAGGTATGAAGATCAGTTAGGATTTCTGAGTTGGAAAGCACTGACTCAGTGTTAGTGCTTTAGGGAGGAGAAGCAGGGAAGGTCTCACTGTGGAGGTATTTTAAAGGTGGAGAAAGATACCAGCACAGTGGGGGGAGTACCGTTATACTGCTTCAGGAGGTTGACGTGGCACAACTGGGACTTCCGCCGCCTATCTGGAGTCTCAAGAACGTAGTTGTGGTTGTTTCTGCACTCCTTGATGCAGTAGGGTCCTGAAAACCTGTTTTGCAATGGAGAACCTGAGATAGGAAAATATGCCAACACGAAGTCTCCTGGTTTAAATTTCCTTATTTTGCTGCTTTGGTCGTAATGAGTCGTCGTCCTCTCCTGAGCTTTCAATAGATTGTCATTAGCAAATTTACGTACTCTCTCTAGAATGTGTTGTAAGTTTTGAAGAAACTGGGGCACATTCTGAGGCTCACTGAAGGTGGCATTACGTAGAGAGCCTTTAAAAGCTTTGAGAGGAATAC
>WNGS01070424.1:0-2500 GCA_020271785.1 Procambarus virginalis | reverse complement strand
GCTCGTGGGTCTCTAGTTTTCCCAATGAGTTCCTCACCAACCTCCTTTAAAAACTTGAGTGCACATTTACCCCAGGCGCCCAGAGTCTCTGAGCCTATCGGCACGAACCTGTAACAACGTTCTAGGTTCTGTACTTGTGGATTTTCTGGGTCTCCCTGAAGGTGGCTGCCCCACCTCCCTCCGCTGAGCTGTAACGTAAATAGGTATCAGCCAATGTAGATGCACAGGTGTAATCCCATACGACCTGTTTACCTTCCCTCCATGGCTGCAGGGTGACTCCATCTGGGCGTTTTTGGCTGTTGTCAGGTCTGCACAGCTGGGGTTCCCTTTGTGCTGGACACCCAGCTGTAGCCAAACTTCTCTTGATGATGTCATTGACTGCCTCGTGTCTGGCAATCTTTCCCTGTGTCTTACGACAGATGAGACCATGGCTGCCGTATTGGTCTGCCCGTGCCTGGCCGCAAATACACCGGTGCTCGGTGGAGATAGGGGCGGCAAGGCGCAGAGCAACACCAATACTTAGGGCCCGATGATCCAGGCGGGTGCCCAAGGCGGAATTAGGGACTGCCAACAGGAAGTCCCCAGCATGGGGGCTTGCACAGCTAGGAGACGCGCTCTGTCCTTCTGAGAAGCTACGTCCAGCAATGCTTTGGCGATGTTCTCCACTATGGGCTATCCCATTTGGCCTGTTTACCGTCGTTTGGACAAGTTGGTCGGGTGTGTGAATTGGCGAGTGTGTCCCACCGACCAGCTCCTTCCACAAATTGGGATCACGAATCCCAATGGAGTTCCTTAGGTATTCTGGTAGTATTTCCTTCACTAATTCACTTGTAGCACTGGTCGAGGATAAGAATGCCGGCAATGCTAACTGTGTCGCCTTGCGAATACCTATACCCCCGAGTCTAACTGGGAGCGTTGCTTGGTCCCACTGGTCATCTTGCAGGGAGAGGTTTAACACTTTCATAGTTATTGTCTTTAGGAGTGAATCGTATTCCGTTAATTTTGGGCTGTCAAAAGAAGGAGCACACCTGAGGAAATAGGTAAGTCTGGCAAGGCCAGGCACCTTGTAAGAAGGTACAACGCATCATGAGCATCCAAAGCCCCTATTCGCGCCTCCATCCTCCTCAGGTCTTTAAGCTTTTCTTCGAGGACTACCTCAATGGCGTTCGAGCCCAGAGGTGCCCCTAGCAGCACACTGTCGGTGGGAGCGATCACTTGGGCTCCTGGCAATAAGATTTGTACTGCATTTATGATTGGTTGGTTGGACGAGATGATTTCACACTTTGATGGATTTAGTGTAAGGCCTAACTCCTCTCCCTAGATTTCACTAGCTGAAGATCTCCTAGTAGGGATTCCTGTGTCCCTGCCAGGGTGCCATCGTCCAGGAACCAGATGTTGAATTCGCTGGACAACCTACTTGTGACCTCCTTAGCTGCCATGCAGAAAAGAAAGGGGCAAGTGGGTCTCCCTGCTGGACACCTTCTGCGGAAACAACTTCATGTTCCCCAAACAACAGTGTCGATTCCCTACTGACTGTACCCTGAAACGAAAGAAGTAGACAAGGAAAGCTGGTTCGAACTGCTTCCAGTACCACATCCCTTTTTACCTGGTTGAAGGCATTTTTAAAGTCTAATTTAATTAATGCCTTATTTACTGGGAGGTCCTTGATATAGGCTCGTGCTGCATGAGCTGCTGCTTCACAGCCATGGGGACACCAAAACCTAGTTGATGGGGTCGAAGCATCGTTGCAGCGTCTATGCTGATTTTTCTGACAGCTGCCCTAGCAACAAGGCGCCGAAGTGTGTTGCCCACGGCAATGGGTCTGACTCCACCATCCTTCTTCTTAAGGGCACAAAGGGATGCTCCGAAGAAGAACGGTTTAATTGTGTCTGGGATCAACCCGAGAGACAGTCGTTGACAAACTTCGTGATCTCTGACAGTAGTGTCTCGGCAACTTCGCCGAGAACTGGGTTTGTCATCTCCTTGAGGTGCTGAGGTCTTACTCCAGTGTATCCCCCTGCTGAGCCTGGTGGAAATGACATGATGGCTTTGTATACCTCTGATGCTTGGAGGAATAGAGGTCCCATGTCTGGGGCATTTGTGTCCGAGCAGTGGGTTCCCATGGTACTCTGGGGAGGGTGCTTCTCTCTCAGTGAGTCGGCAGTTGGCTGTATCTCTAGGGGCGATTGTTTCTTCACTGGTAAGTAACCTAATTGCCCCTACTGTGTTGCCCTCTTCAATTTTCTTGTCACTTGTGTTCCAAGCTTAAATTATCATTGGAACTCTGGGTCTTCCACGACGGTTTTTGCGTTGAGGAGGGATGGGGATCAAGTTGTCAGCTCTGGGGAAATTATTTATTGCCCTAGTGACTGATGAGGCTAGTGACTTGCCTCCTCTTGCAGGTACGCCTAAGCAATATTGCCAAACAGGAGCAAATTATGCCATGCTTTGATGGTGGCTGCAGCATTAAGATTTCAGACCGTCATTCACTTTCCTTAGG
>WNGS01070416.1:0-13464 GCA_020271785.1 Procambarus virginalis | reverse complement strand
AGAAAGTAAGTATTAAAATAACAGATCAGTTTGGGCGAATGGTTAGTTTTGAAGATGAAGGTCGTTACTGCTGTCTTACATATTCGCCCTAAGGTATAGCAATATATATAAAGAAGTGTTTACCAACGACTTAGCTTATTATATGAAGAGACCTCAGAATGCGTATACCGTTCCACCGCCTTCCCAGAGGGAGTTCGGGGAGATATTCGCTCCTCTCCCTAGGAGACACGGGATGAGAGGGGGGGCGATGAATGACATACGCACATTCCAAGCACCTTATCTCAGATCTGGAGGAGGTTTCTTTGGGACCTTGGCTGGTATTGCTCGGCGGGCCATACCATTTTTCATGAAAGCTGTAACACCTAGCGCTATCGATTTTGGGAAAAATGTCCTTGGTGATTTAAGCAGTGGTAAACGGGATGTAAAGAGTGCACTGAGAACTCACGGTATTGATGCTCTTAAGAGTGTGGGGAAGAAATTGGTAATGGGGGGTAAAATTAAAAGACTCTCTAGACGAAAAAATAAAAGTAAAAAATGTAAACGAGGTCTTGGGTATAAAAATGACGTGTTTTCGCTAACGTAAGCAGTCATACTTCAACTTTCGGAGGGATCATGGGGGAGCCTAGCGGTGCTGGGGTGAAAATTCCACTGGAATATTATAGCTCCAGTATTATTGACCAATTTCCTAGAAGTAACAGAATACGTAATGTGGAGAGTTCAATTGCCTCTACGCAGCAAATAGACATTCTTCCTGTCAACCTCCCCATTAATCAACGTTTGCGGGATAATTACTTAGAATTCCGCATCCCTGGAACCCAGGGAGCCTTCTTAGATCTAGCTAATATTGTTATAGATTTTAAGGTATCTTTAACGAAAGATGACGATACCACAAAATTGGAAGAGGATGACCATGTGGAATTTGTGAATGGGTTGTCAAATACCATGTTTAAAGGTGTTCAGGTTTTTTTAGGAGAGCAGGTAGTTGAAACAAATACTAATTTTAATTATTGGTCGTTTATTAAATTAATTACCTCCATGCCTCCATCAAAAATGTCTTCCTTGGGGAGAATTGGAGGCTTTCGTAGGGACTGGAGAGATGACGATGGTATAATCACAAATGAGTTTACAAATACCTATTTTACTGGAGCAACTGCCAAGGATAAAAATTTATGGTTGATTTAAAAAGTAAAGGTTTGTCGATGTGTTTCCCCCTCCTATTGGATATATCATCCCTAGACCAATACATATTAGATAATATAGATGTGCGACTAAGATTGGAACTTTCCCCCCATGCTTGGGTCCTAAATACAAGCGTTAACGATGGCTCTAAGTATCGCTTGCATATGGATTATGCTAAGTTATGGGTAACACGGGTGTTCCCCTACCCAAGTGCTTACCTAGCCTTAAACAGCTCATTGTTAGCATCCCCTGACCCCATAACTTATACTTTCAATAGAACCATTTCTAAAACATATGTCCTAGCAGGGAATCAAACTAGTCTCTTAATTGATCAACCATGGGCTCAAGTAATTCCTCATAAGATATTCATGGTAATAATTCCAATGAATTATTACGCTGGTCTTCACCAAGGTAATGGATTATATTTTGAAAATGCAAAGCTGAAAAGTATTGCTATGTATTTGAACAATAATGCAATTTACCGAATCGGGGGCGATTTCGATAACCATTATTCTCGCCTTTATTACGAAACTTTGAAGACATTAGGCTTAGAGCGTGATTCACTACTGCTCTATGACTCTTTTAATAAGGGAAGATCAATATTCGCCTTTGACTTAACCTCCATTCAAACGAAGGATTCCCTCCCTGTGGAGAAATCTGGCAACTTGCGTATGGAGCTTGAATTTGGCGGTGGTGTTACATATAACAGACTGGTTATACTGTTTGGGGAAACGACTGGGGTACTATCCATCGATGGGCAAAGAACTGTTCTATGCGACGTTCGAGCATAAAAAAAACACAATGAATTGTTATGATATAAATATTAATTTAAAAGATAATCTAGGGGATCGAGCGGACTACCTGGGCTGTTACAACGCTGAGGAGATAAAACAGTTAAATATCTCCTCAAGAAAACCTATTGTTTTCATAACTAATATTTTACCATCACACAGCAGAATCACTATGGGACATTGGGTAGGAATTTATGTTGATAAAGTTAAGCATCGGATGTTTTTTTTTGATAGTTATGCAATATCACCAGCTACTTACGGGCATCATTTTCAAGGATTTATTAAAACTAACAAAATAAGAAAGGTGTTTGGAATGCGCTACAGACTCCAAAGTGATTTTACTCTTGCCTGCGGGCTCTATTGCATCATATTTGTTCATAGAATAACCCACCTGGGCTTGCCTTCAACAGTACATTACTTACATAACGTATTTTCCAGCGCTACTTTAAAATTAAACGATAAACGAGCCCTCTCTTACGCGAGACGATATTTTCCTATGAAACATCATTGTGTTAGGACATTTTGTAGAGGTATAGGAGTTGGTTCTTATAGGTGGTGTAGAGAATATTTTTGTTAGCTAGGCAACCTACCTAACAAGGAGTGTAGCCTCCTATAAAAAGCCCTCCCCCCCCCAAGCCCCAACCCACTCAGAAGACTGTCTTCCTCCTACGAAATGGAAGGTGTCTCTCAAAAAAACACCTGCTGGGAAAATTGAAGTCCTTGAAGGACCTGGTTAGTATTACCCTCACTTTCTGCTAATAGATTTATTTTATGTTTATTTCCCTCAATAAAAAAAAAGTTTGTATATCTTCTATTTCACCTCTTATGTTTTCTTCAGTACAGTTCTTGGGACCCGTCCACACTTGTAGAGTAGTAATTCTACGTGGAGGGTCTGCCCCAAACAAGATGCTGTTATGTAGTCTAATTGACGATGCCTGCTGAAGAGGACACAAGGCTACTCCTGCAGGGGGAGAGGTATGTACTAGTTGTTCTTAGAGAAAAAAAATAGAATATTTTTATAATAAATATATAATCCTATAAAAAACCTTTAATCACTATAAATTATTTCCACCATCTCTTTCCAGAACACTTCCGATGAGAGAGAGGAGGAAACTCAGCCAAAAGGTGTCCACCCAACTCCCCCCCACACCTCCAAGAGGGGGAGGATGGGGGTCAAGACCTTCCCCCACTCATCACTGACGAAGAGACGTCAGAATTCTACTCAGATGAGATGGGGAGGTGGAGGGGGACGAGGGATAAGGGGGGGGGGTAGAGCTGTAGTAAGTGAAATATGTCAGGAGCACACTGTAAACTACAATTAATAACTAACATAATTACTTATACATTTTGTGTATTTTTACCTAATAAAGCATTTAATCAATTATTTAATGTTTTTTTTAACCCTGTTAATATATTGTATAAAACAAGTATTATTTCTTTTCACCCTCATTTATTTTGAGTATATATCCTATATAGCTCCCAGTCATATATGCATATAGTCCTGAAGGGACCATTCAGTCTTGTTCGATTATATTTCCTTTAATTAGTCCTAAATAATGACAAGGTGTTTAAGGAGATACCCAGAGTAAGTGAAATATGGTGCGAGCTCACCGTAGACTAAATTTTAGGTGAGACTGTCTGGCACACCGCCTCTGATTCCATTGTATGATAAGTGGGCCTATCTGGCTCCCCGCCTCCGAGTCCATTGTTTGATAAGTACTAAGGAGATACCCAGAGTAAGTGAAATATGGTGCGAGCTCACCGTAGACTAAATTTTAGGTGAGACTGTCTGGCACACCGCCTCTGATTCCATTGTATGATAAGTGGGCCTATCTGGCTCCCCGCCTCCGAGTCCATTGTTTGATAAGTACCTCCCATTGTTTGTTAAGTGGGTCTATCTGGCTCTAAATATACTACTCATGACATTTACAGAAGGGGTTAAATTGCTAAGCTATGCTGACGATCTAGCATTAGTCATTACAGGTCCTTCACTTCTCCATAAAGCACAAGGTGCATTAGATAAAGTAACATCTGAATGCAGCGTTTTAGGGCTAAAAATATCTGCACAGAAGTCTAAGGCAATGAGACTAGGCGGCCACACTCCAGACAGGCACCTACGCATTCAAGACATTAACCTTCAGTGGGTTACACAATATCAATATCTCGGAGTGTGGATAGATTTTAACATGACGTTCAACAAGCAAATTCAATATCTAAAGGAGAAAGTAAAATCACGACTAAATATAATGAGAGCAATCACAGGGCCCCGTCTAGGAGCGGGACACAAAGTGTTAAGAATGTTTTACATACACGCCGTTCGTTCCCTAATTGATTATGCGGCGCCTGCCTTACTCACTCTTTCTCCTGGCCAGTGGGCGAACCGTTGAGGTTCTTCAAAACGATGCATTGCGAATCATAACAGGAGCTCCCAGATGGACTAAAATACTGAACCTAAGACTGGAAACCAGGCTAACGTCGCTTGAAATAAGGGTAAAAGGGATCGCTGCGTTCATGCTCACCAAGATATTGACTAGACCTAGAATCAGTTCACTTAATGATATCATCACTGGAGCACTAACTCTGGACAGACGAGCCTCCAATAGCACCAGGTGGACCCATTGTGCGATAAACACCATCAATACGTTCGAAATAACAAACACAGTCACTGAGAAGGGTGTCGACGAAATACATGCTGACTTTGTTATGCAAGCCCCTTGGGAATCTCCGCCAGCAGACTTTAAGATTATGGTTATTGTAGGGAAAAAGAACCAGACACATCCTCTTCTGCTACGTAACATTGCACAGATGCATATAGAAGCAATCATGGCATCCGATAGCTTCACATACTTCACCGATGGATCAGTAGACCAGCAGGGACACGAAACCGGAGCTGCAGTTACAGCAGGAAACTCTGTACATAGTTGGAGGCTCTCAAATGGGTGTTCGACATTACAAACAGAGATGCTGGCCATTCAAAAGGCTTTGGAACATGCTCTTGCTCAACACCGACAACATGTTATCATACATACAGATTCGAGAACCGCCATTGAAACCTTGCAACAAGACCGCATATGTGATAACATACATCTGATCACAACTGTCCTATCATTAATGCAAACGCTCAAACGTCAAGGCCGACGGGTCCTTCTCAACTGGGTGCCAAGTCATGTGGGTATCGTTGGGAATGACATTGCAGACGAAGCTGCAAAACTTGCAACTAAGAGAAGAACTGTAGACATTTGCATACCACAGAGTCTGTCCCAGATTAAGCGAGTAATTAGAACCAGAGCAATGCAAAAGTTGTACAGTGACCACACCTCAGCTGTTGCAACATCTCGATCTGCAGGTTGGTACAGGAATTCAACCAACTACGAACCACTTATGTTAATGAAGGGGAGCAGTAGGGCAACAGAAGTACACTTACATTGAATCAGGCTTGGATACCCATGTGCATGGGAAATAGGCTTACAGGTTCCGGAAGATGAGAGGAAATGTCAACACTGTGGAGAAATGCCTGACAGACCTCTGGTACATTATCTGACGCAGTGCACAGTTACGAACCCATTAAGGTTTCAACTTCAATTCACCAGAGCTGAAGAAGTTGTTAAACACATATGGCAACATCTTACTAAAGCGACCATACGAGTAATAAATACTCATACTCCACCCAAGTAAACTAGACACATGCATCACTTAGTGGGCCAGCCAGAGGCTTAGGGCCCGCGCAGGAATATCCCTGCAAAAAAAAAGAAAAAAAAATCATGTGGCTAGGCTAGTGGGTTTATCTTTGGTCTCACGTCGTTTTAGTTGATTAATGGTTATCATTTTAACTTACAATAATCATTTATTCCCTACTTTCGCACAGAGGGAATTAAATCATTCATTAAATCATTTAAATGTTCACGAAGAAGTTGAAGGCCTGGGTAAACAAACTCTTTGCAAGTTGTTGAGGAGTACGTAATTGCTTGAATCGCACTCTTGGAGTCACTACAGGTTATATGTATCCCAACTGGTAATGTTATGATTATTTGGAGAGCTTTGTATAAAGCATATAATTCAGCTGAGAAAATATTGTTGATATGGAAACCGCCATCCCTGCTTGAGATGGTATTTCGGTATCCATACAGCGCTAGTGACTGAGGGTGCATTGTTCATGAGGATGCGAGACCAATCTGTATAAATCGCTGTGGTATTTGGGTAGCAATTTTTCATTGTTGAGACAAAGACTGAGGCCATAACACCAAACTCAGCCATAGCTTCAGTTTGGTGCAGACTTTGGAATATTGTCTTCGAGTTGTATTGATCAATTAGGAGTTATATAAAGCCAAGGTGTATTAGGTGGGACAGGGCTCACCATAGCCCGTGCTACATGGACATTTCGTTCTGAGTAGCTAATCCTATAACAACAACAACAGGGGGAGAGTAAGTTGGGTTTCAGAGTTTTCGAGTAGAGTGAGGTCTATATTGAGATTATTTGTAGCCCATGTGAGAAAAGGTTGTGAGTGATTGGTGGGAAAGCGGGGCTTATTGGGTTAATTTTTTATCTGTATGGGTGTGCCTGGTGAGCAGTGGTAGAGTGACAAATAGTTGGCACACATTATGTCTCATCTGGTAGCTAAGCTTGTGGGAGCAGTTTCTCCATGAAGACCAATGATAGGAGTGAAACGCATTGTGCCACATATAAGTCGCATGGCATTTTTCTGTATGACCGCAAGACCCTGTAGGTTAGTAGGCGCTACCGACGCATATGCCTGTCAACAATAGTCTAGTTGTCTGCGAATGTAGGTTGTGCAGAAACGGAGCAAAATTTTATGGTGTGCTCCCCAGGTGGCGCCAGTGAGTGCTTTAAGTATGGCGAGTCATGGTTGTGTCGTTTTGTTTAATATGTTGAATGTGTGCTTTCTAGGTAAGTAAGGACGAGTCAAAGTGCATGCTAAGGTATTCATGTTCTTGTACGTGCTGGATGGGAGTGTTTTGTATTGTGAGGGTGGGTAGATGAACAATTCTTTTTTTAGTGAAAACTTAATAACAGGTTTTGGTAGTACTAACTTGGAGGTTCCAATGTTGCGTCTAAGCAATGAGCTGGTCAAGTGCTATTTGCATTGTTGAGACTGTATTTGGTAGGGCATTGTCTGAATAATACAATGTAAATTCTTCAGCGTACGCCGAGAGGTGAACAGGATGGATCTTAAGTAAATCTGTTAAGAATGTGGCAAAAAGGGTTGGGCTTAGAATAGGGCCTTGTAGGACACCCATTTGTACTGGAATACTATCTGAAAACCCGCCTTGTATATAGACTTTGAAGGTCCTGTTCGTAAGATAGGACTGTAGCAGTGGAAGTAATTTTCCCTGAATGCCTAAACATGCAAACTTTGCCAAGAAGCAAGCATAAGGAAGTCTATCAAAAGCTCCTTTAATGTCTAGGTAGAGAACAAAACAAAATATAGTACTTCTGAGAGAACTGCGGATTTCAAGTTCAAGGCAGAGTATTTGATCAAGTGTGGAGCATTGCAGTCGAAATCCAGTTTAAAATGACGGTAAAATATTATTATTCTCAAGGTACCATTGGAGGCGAGTATGTACTAGTCTTTCCATGATTTTACTGAGACATGATAGTAAGGAGATAGGTCTGTATGACGCAGTTGGGGATGGGTATTTTCCTGGTTTAAGGAAAGGAAGAACAATACTGGCCTGTCATTGTGAGGGGGATATTTCCGTGAGTCCAGCATAGGTTGTAATAGTTTAGAAGAGTGCTATGTGCAGTTGATGGAAGATATTTGATAAGTTTATATGGAATTCCATCCTCTCTAGGTACCATGCCAGGAGGTAGGTGGGTTAAGGTTAATTGTAGCTCGCTTAAAGTGTACATGTTGTCGACGCCAAGCGTGGGCAGCGGTATGGCATGGTCAATTTCTTGTCTGAGGGAGAGTTCTTGGGGCATGAAGGATGGGTGTTGCGAGGGTCAATTCATCAAGAACATCTGCACGCTCCTGAGGTGTTTTATCCAACCACTTGGATTGGATGCTAGAATGACGGTCTCGCGTCATGCAGGTCGGCGTTCAATCCCCGACCGTGCAATTGATTGGGCACTATTTCTTTCCTCCCGTCCCATCCCAAATCCTTATCCCGACCCCTTCCCAGTGCTATATAGTCGTAATGGCTAGGCATTTCTCTTGATAATTCAATTCAATTCTTGATGTGTTTGAGAGAGTGAGCCATTGATCATCAGGGAAAACGAAGGGAATGTTGGTCGATCATTAATGCTGTTAAATGTAGCCCAGACTTTTGAATGAGGCATAGTGGGTGTGAGGCTATCACAAAATTTTGTCCCTAATGCTCGTTTTGTTGACAGTGGTTTTTATGCCTATTGCCGTGGCCCACCGGAGATTGACCTAGTTCTGTAGGGAGGGTTGACGTCTTTGTTTTTGTATGGCTCGTCGATGTAAAGAAACTGTGCACATTCCGCGTTCTACCACGGTTTAAGTGGTCTGTTAGACCTATTTCCTGAGATTTTTTTGAACATTTAAATGTCTGCAGAATTAATGTCCGAGGTGATTGTAGACAGTCACATGTTAGGGTGACGTCCCATCGTCTGTATCTGGGAGACGGACAATATCAGCCCATATACGTTTTTCTAGTTTCTTAATGTTCCACATGGGGAGCGTTAGAGGATGGGTTGATGGCTGAAAGTTAGTAAACTTGATAATGGCGTGTTTGTGGTCACTACCAATATCTGGTCCAGTATGAAACTGTAGTTCATTTTGAAAGTGTGCCGAGCCAAAGATGTCAAGTGAAGCATCATAATTGGTTCTGTAGTTAAAATAAGTTGCAAGGTAGGGCAGAAAAAGAAGAATACATGCTGTAGTCTAAGTAGTTATATAGATCGGTGCCTGCAGTATTATGGGTACTTCTACTCCATGTGGGGAGGTTAGCATTGAGATCGCCTGTAACAATGATCGGGTGTCGTAATTGGTCGAGGTAGAATTCCAGTTCATTTTAGTTTATTACGCCACCAGGGTTGTATATACCTAGAAAGGATATTTGTATACCATTGTAATTTATTAAACATGCTAACGTTTCTAGTTTACCGTTCACAAAATGCGAAAGTGTTACAGGTTTACACGTCATATTACTTCGTGTTAAGAGGAAAACACCTTCCCCCATAGGATTGAGTCTGTCCAGTCTCTGCATAGAAAAATTGCTAAAAATGAGATTATGTTTGGGAGTGAGCCAAGATTCGGTTATGAAAGCTAAGTCTGGTTTTGGTAAGTAAAGGAATTGTTTAAGTTCTGTGATGGACGTTTTCATGCTTTTGCGTTCCAAGTCATGAAGGTTAAGGGAGCCATTTAAGATGTTTGAGTTATGGATGCGTCTGGTTTCCTTGGCATGCCAATAGTACGTGTTGGATACCTGGAAGTGGATGGGGCTGAGTTGTGGGAGACTGTGGTTTATGTGGTCTGTCAGCCTGAGTGCTGGAGCGTTGGGGGTTGGATCCACCAACTGTGTTTTTTTTGCATTTGGTGAGCGTGGTTGTGTTGTGGTCAACAGGAGTGGTGGTTTGTGTGTTTCCTACATATTTAGTGAAGGAGTTTTCCGTCATCTGTTCCACTGTCCTTTATATGCTTCCTATGATTGGGTGTCACTGTCTGTAGCCGAGGATGTGGAGAATGTGGTGTCAGCCCCGGGGATGTGTTGGACTAGCTGTGTCCTGAGTGCATTGAAGAATCGGTCCAGAGTGTTTCCAATATATTTGCAGTGCCTAAGTGAAGCATTTGATTGGAGTCTGTATTAGGTTGTGAGTTTGGAAAGGGGGGGTGTAGTGTTGCCCAGAGGTGTAGTGCTGCCTGGAGGTGGTGGATAGGTAGTGACAGGGACATTTGGAACATGAGAAATGTGTTGTTGAGTGAAGTGGTGGTTGTTGGTTAAGAACGGTGTTATGTTGTATTGGGTACACTACTATATTGAATATTTGTGCGGGATAGAGTCTGGGCAGCCATGTATGAAGGGCATTCTTTTGATCTAATGTCATGAGCTTCACTACAATTTGAGCATTTAAGGATTTCTGATTCACATGATTTCGTGGAATGGGAACCAGAGCAGAGTCCACATATTATATCCTTAGTACATCCTTGCGAAGTATGGTTGAATTCGTTACATTTAAATCATTGAGTTGGACGTGGAATATATATATATATATATATATATATATATATATATATATATTATATATATATATATATATATATATATATATATATATATATATATATTTAGGGGTACCACCACTGGTTTAATTAAAGAGACCCACAGCCTCGAAGAAGACAATAAATAGTGTTCAGAGAAGACCTGGATTCTCACTGAATACTTTAATCTTTTCCTCTCCTACCACCCCTATTATTTGTTTAATATTTTTTTATTTGATTTTATTGCAATGCTATAGTTTACAGAAAACACACACTTATATACATTATACCAATCAGTGTTCGAAGACCTACCTCGTCCAGCTCTTCAGGGGTCGGGTGCGTACCCAAGATACAGCACGCATTTCCCCTCTGGACAGCGACACTCAAAGCGCTGGAACATGAAACTGGCCGCTCTTGGGTCTCTAGTCTTCCCAATGAGTTCCTCGCCCACCTCCTTCAGGAACTTAAGGGCACATTTACCCCAGGCGCCCAGAGTCTCAGAGCCTATCGGCACGAACCTGTAACAACGTTCTAGGTCCCTGTACTTGTTAGTTTTCTGGGTCTCCCTGAAGGTGGCCGCCCCACCTCCCTCAGCTGTGCTGTAAGGTAGATAGGTATCGGCCAATGTAGAAGCACACGTGTAGTCCCACACGACCTGCTTACCTTTCCTCCATGGCTGCAGGGTGACTCCATCTGGGCGTTTTTGGCTGTTGTCAGGTCTGCACAACTGGAGTTCCCTTTGTGCTGGACACCCACCTATAGCCAAAATTCTCTTGATGATGTCATTGACTGCCTCGTGTCTACTTCTCTTGATGATGTCATTGATTGCTTCGTGTCTGGCAATCTATCCCTGTGTCTTACGACAGATGAGACCATGGCTGCCGTATTGGTCTGCCCGTGCATGGCCGCAAATACACCAGTGTTCGGTGCAGATAGAGGCGGCAAGGCACAGAGCAACACCAAGACTTAGGGGCCGATGGTCCAGGCGGGTGCCCAAGGCGGAATTAGGGACTGCCAACAGGAAGTCCCCGGCATGGGGCGCTTGCACAGCTAGAAGACGCGCTTTGTCCTCCTGGAAGCTGCCTCCAGCAATGATGTGGCGATGTTTTCCACTATGGGGCTATCCCATTTGGACTGTTTGCAGTCATTTGGAAAGTTGGTCGAGGGTGAGAATTGACAAAGTTAAGTTGACAAAAGAGGGTGAGAGTTATATATATATATATATATATATATATATATATATATATATATATATATATATATATATATATATATATATATATATGCAAACAAGCCTGAATGGTCCCCAGGACTAGATACAACTGAAAACTCACACCCCAGAAGTGACTCGAACCCATACTCCCAGGAGCAACGCAACTGGTATGTACAGGGATGCCTTAAACCACTTGACCATCACGACCGGACATAAGGAAGTGATAGCCGAGGCTATATGAACCACTTCCCCGCCCCGCCGGCACTCGGATGGTTATCTTGGGCATAGCATTTTATCAAATCACCTCATTTTTTTGGGGCAACACGTGAGGAACACAAATGCAAACTTGTTTGCATTTGTGTTCCTCAGTATGGGTTCGAGTCACTTCTGGGGTGTGAGTTTTCATTCGCATATAGTCCTGGGGACCATTCAGACTTGTTCGCATTTGTGTTCCTCACGTGTGCCCCAAAGAATGAGGTGATTTGGTAAAATGCTATGCCCAAGATAACCATCCGAGTGCGGCGGTGAGGTGGTTCAAATAGCTTCGGCTATCACCTCATTTGTCCGGTCGTGATGGTCAAGTGGTTTAAGGCGTCTTGCACATACCAGTTGCGTTGCCCTGGGAGTATGGGTTCGAGTCACTTCTGGGGTGTGAGTTTCATTCATATATATATATATATATATATATATATATATATATATATATATATATATATATATATATATATATATATATATATATATATATATATATGATATATGTGATGGTGTTCCCCCCCTTCTAATTCTCCCACGCCTGCTGTAAGAATCATGTTCACTATTCCCGAGCGTTCTCCACCTTGCAAGCATCAGTTGAACATATGTGGGAGGGAATAGTATTCTCGCTGAGCAGAGAATTTTATGAAAGAAGAATATTTTGGCCTGTGGGATAGGCCCTTTAGGGAGCCAAAATGGCGCTGGCGAGTCTGTTCTCCCGTGAAAACTGTGTGACGTCAGTGTTGACAGATTGGTCACCGTCAGCGACGTGGCACTGGGAGCCAATGAAAACCTACTTTGGAAAATGTGACGTCACATAGGCAGGGGGAGTCCAGCCGTAGCGGCGGTTTCGCGCCATCAGTCTCACACGACGCGTCTGAGAGGCAAGACGTGCGACCGGTCATCCTGTCAGAGTGACGGATTACCGAGCTCCGGTGGATATAAGGGTCTCCTGTTGTTAGCGTGCACTCTGTGAGATCTTCCCTGCAACCCAGATGTGGCTCAGAAAAGGAATTGACAGAATATTGAGCAACAAGTGCTCCGGAACAGGTGCGTTGCAAGAAGTGGGCCGGGCATCGTCGTGTGTGACGTCCTTGGCAGTTCACCAGTATAGGAGACAGTTTAGTGGCTGGGCCATTCTACCGTGAGCGAACCGAGTTGACCGCTTTGTCAACTAGGTTGAACGTGTGATCGACGATCCCGTCAAGTTTGACAGTAACCCCACCTTCGTGGAACCCTACGAGTCAACAGTTGAATGCAACCACGTCGAGAAGTCTTCCAAAATACCTAGTGACCTGCCTAGACGACGAGGGAATTGACAGTGAGGTGAGCTTCAAGTGCTCTGAAGTCGGGTGCTGTGCGTGTGGAGCTTAAGCAGTATCGTCTGGGACGGCTGATGACTTCACAGTGACATCGTAGTGGTGAGAGGCAGTTCCTCTAGGAGTACAGTGACAAGGGACTAATTGGGAAACGTACGACACGACCGCTGAGACGTAGGCTGGCTGCCGTAGTTGGGAGTAAAGTTGCCGGCCAGGAGACTGACTTCAACCCTGCAACGAACTGGAGGAGAAGCACGGACCTGCAGTGTACAGAAGCGGCGAGACGCGAAAATCCTAAGGCGTTGGCTTGTGTTTCTGGAGGGTGTACGAGGCGAGCCTGGACCAGGAGCTACAACCCAACTGTCATCCTAGGATAGGTGAAGTAGGTGTTTACAGTTACCCTCCCATTTCCCCTTTAGTTAGCTATATATATACTTGTCAGAATATTTTATATGTCGTGAGCAAGTCTCACCTGAGTCGAAGTCACAGAGAGCACAGTGTGTGGTGAGGCTACCCAGAGCGCT
>WNGS01070415.1:0-10078 GCA_020271785.1 Procambarus virginalis | reverse complement strand
TTAATAATTTAATAAATTCCACATTTAAGTTATGTCCCATAAAGACTTAGTCATATCTGTTACACAGAAACGGGATATCCGTTCTGCACATACTAAGGTATAACTTACTAGCATGTAAGTAATGAATATAACTTCAGGAAAGAGTAACAGGTACGTCAGTACTTAACAATGATCTGCGACCCGCATTTTCTCCCTCCCCCCCCCTTGGAATTATGTTGGAAATTTCCAACACATAATTACTGACAATAGTACTTTAAGAAGCAATTCTTGTACTAACCATTATATTTACTCAAAATGCTAATCAGTAGAGGGATAACATTGTCGTATACTGCGTAGTAATCACGCAAAAGTTTCAGAGTATCCATGGCGTGTTGCGTTAGCCAGCTCGACTGGGGGATAAAATTACATTTAAGAGAATTGCGTTAAATCTCCTTTATTTCAGCATTTTTTAACAAGAATTATTAGTGATAATATATCCCCATTGGTGAAGCAATATAGCGATATTTGCTGTGATCACTTTATCCATTTATGAGCTGTTATCAAAGAGATTCTGGAGGAAAGAATTTCCCCCTATAACCCTTTCGTCTATGTGAACTTCGTTTCATATTAATTGTTGCTGACCACTGCACCCCGGGGCCTGCAGACCACTGCGCCACGGGGACTGTAGACCACTGCACCATAGGAACTGCAGACCACTGTGCCACGGGGACTGTAGACCACTGCACCATAGGAACTGCAGACCACTGTGCCACGGGGCCTGCAGACCACTGTGCCACGGGGCCTGCACACCACTGTGCCACGGGGCCTGCAGACCACTGCGCCACGGGGAATGCAGACCACTGCGCCACGGGGACTGCAGACCACTGTGCCACGGGGACTGTAGACCACTGCACCATAGGAACTGCAGACCACTGTGCCACGGGGCCTGCAGACCACTGTGCCACGAGGCCTGCAGACCACTGCACCACGGGGCCTGCAGACCACTGTGCCACGGGGCCTGCAGACCACTGCACCACGGGGACTGCAGACCACTGCGCCACGGGGAATGCAGACCACTGCGCCACGTGGACTGCAGACCACTGTGCCACGGGGACTGCAGACCACTGTGCCACGGGGACTGCAGACCACTGCGCCACGGGGACTGCAGACCACTGCGCCACGGGGACTGCAGACCACTGCGCCACGGGGACTGTAGACCACTGCACCATAGGAACTGCAGACCACTGTGCCACGGGGCCTGCAGACCACTGTGCCACGAGGCCTGCAAACCACTGCACCACGGGGCCTGCAGACCACTGTGCCACGGGGCCTGCAGACCACTGCACCACGGGGACTGCAGACCACTGCGCCACGGGGACTGCAGACCACTGCGCCACGGGGACTGCAGACCACTGCGCCACGGGGACTGCAGACCACTGTGCCACGGGGACTGCAGACCACTGCACCACAGGGCCTGCAGACCACTGCGCCACGGGGCCTGCAGACTACTGTGCCACGGGGCCTGCAGACCACTGTGCCACGGGGCCTGCAGACCACTGTGCCACGGGGCCTGCAGACCACTGTGCCACGGGGCCTGCAGACCACTGTGCCACGAGGCCTGAAGACCACTGCACCACGGGGCCTGCAGACCACTGTGCCACGGGGCCTGCACACCACTGTGCCACGGGGCCTGCAGACCACTGTGCCACGGGGCCTGCAGACCACTGTGCCCCGGGGCCTGCAGACCACTGTGCCACGGGGCCTGCAGACCACTGCGCCACGAGGCCTGCAGACCACTGCGCCACGAGGCCTGCAGACCACTGCGCCACGGGGCCTGCAGACCACTGCACCACGGGGCCTGCAGACCACTGCGCCACAGGGACTGTAGACCACTGCACCACGGGGACTGCAGACCACTGCGCCACGGGGACTGCAGACCACTGCGCCACGGGGACTGCAGACCACTGCACCACGGGGACTGCAGACCACTGTGCCACGGACTGCAGACCACTGCGCCACGGGGACTGCAGACCACTGCGCCACGGGGACTGCAGACCACTGCGCCACGGGGACTGTAGACCACTGCGCCACGGGGACTGTAGACCACTGCGCCACGGGGACTGTAGACCACTGCGCCACGGGGACTGTAGACCACTGCGCCACGGGGACTGTAGACCACTGCGCCACGGGGACTGTAGACCACTGCGCCACGGGGACTGTAGACCACTGCGCCACGGGGACTGTAGACCACTGCGCCACGGGGACTGTAGACCACTGCGCCACGGGGACTGTAGACCACTGCGCCACGGGGACTGCAGACCACTGCGCCACAGGGACTGTAGACCACTGCGCCACAGGGACAGCAGACCACTGCGCCACAGGGACTGCAGACCACTGCACCACAGGAACCACCTCGCCACGGCGATTGCGAATCCGCTTCTTTCCTATACTTTTCTGTAGCAGTGCAGTTATAACTGAAATATAATCAGTACTATCATGTTAGTATATATTTTATGTTTGAACTGTTAAATATTTTGACAATTTGTGTACGCCACTTTGTTGACAAAATTTGCTTCTTAATTTAGCATATTTATTATGATATGAGCGACGAAGTTGTTCCTCTCATGCAGAGGGAACATCTGTGGTAATGACTAGTTGCACCTCTCGTGCAGAGGGAACATCCGTGGTAATGACTAGTTGCACCTCTCGTGCAGAGGGAACATCCGTGGTAATGACTAGTTGCACCTCTCGTGCAGAGGGAACATCCGTGGTAATGACTAGTTGCACCTCTCGTGCATAGGGAAAATCTGTGTTAATGACAAGGCAGAGAGGAGATAAGTAAGGCATGAGGAAAAGTACCTTTGCAATGTTTATTGCCCATGACGTGTCTAAAAAGGAAAGGGAAGCAGCAAGGAGACGGAGAGAAGACAGGCAAATGAGAAATGCAAGGAGACCAGAAATTGACTCAAACAGGGCACAAAACGAAGACAATCTAGGAACAGAGAGTAGAACACTGGGAAATAGATATTAGGGTTGCCCAGCTTAACAAAGCATCTACACAAGCGAGTAGGAAAGGGTGACTTACCAACCATACCCCCCCCCCTCTCCTTATCCGGTCTGGAAATACAGCCACATAAACAATTACATCTATGGGAAAACAAAAGCAGCCCAATTGCCATGAGTAACATTAAAGTCATGTACACAAATGCAGATGGAATCTTTAATAAAGGAGTAGAGTTACTGGAAGAGTGGCAGAGTACACCCACACATGATCTAGATAACAGAAACGCAACTGACAAATGCTATAGGAAATTAAATCTTCCAACGAGGGTATCAAGTAATAAGACGAGGAAGGTTGCACAGAGGGGAAGGTGGGGCAGCTCTTTTCTTACTGCTGTTCTTACTGCTACACTGGAGATTTGAAGAACTATAAATAGCAGAGGGAGCTGAGCAACAAGAGTATATACTAGGAATAACAACAGTGGGAGGCGTGAAGGTTGTGGTAGCATTCATTTATAATCTCCCACCAAACAACAAGAGACCTCGGGCAGATACGGAAGATGCAATAAGAATTGTCTAAAGGTAATGCGAAAAGCAACCACTGTAGCAGGGGAAACAAGAGCTAAAATCCTTACATTGGAGACTTCAATGAAAAAGACTGGATAAATGAGGATCCCAACGGGGGTGATGAGACATGGAAAGCAAAACCGGTAGACTTGGCAAACAAACACTTCTTAAAGCAACATATCACAGAACCAGCAAGAGAAAGAGGACACGATCTACCAAAAACACTATATCTGGTGGTTCCTAAATGAAGCAGATATATAAAAAAAATAAAGAATGAGATGCATTTATGAACTAGGGACCACTGTTTTGTCATGCTTGACTACACAGTTACACAAAGAAACCCGTTGAAGAAGAGAGATCACAGATGTGGAAACTTCAAAAAGATGAGGGATATTCTGTGGGAAAGCGAATGGAAAAGATATATGGAATGGAAGACAGTAAATGAGGTGAAATATACTGATGCAACAGAACAGTTCATACTAATCAAGAAGGAAGCAGATGAAGGTTGTAAAGTAAACCAATGGTGGAAAAGGCAATGCAGGCCAGCTAAAGTTAGGAGGAAAAAAGACTGGGAAAAGTTCAGAGAACTAAGAATTGTGAAAATAAATATATATATATATATATAATAGTATATTTTGGTAGCAGTCTTTCCTGTGGACATATATTATTAAATATGAACGAAAAAGTAAGATTAATAATTCTAACACGAATTTTCTCGATCTTTCTTATGGTTCTTTTCACTGTTGATGGTAAATGAAAAATCAATTCTCCAAAATTCATTTTTATTTCTAGTCTGACGCGACACTTGAGCGCGTTTCGTAAAACTTATTACATTTTCAAAGACTTTAGCTTACACACACACACACAACTATAACTGAATAGAGCTTAAACATCTTCGATTTTATATACCTGCATTTGGGTGAGGTGACATGTTACAATAGTATTGGATGAGGTTATCTTGAGGTTATCTTGAGATGATCTCGGGGCTTTAGTGTCCCCGCGGCCCGGTCCTCGACCAGGCCTCCACCACCAGGAAGCAGCCCGTGACAGCTGACTAACACCCAGGTACCTATTTTACTGCTAGGTAACAGGGGCATAGCATGAAAAAAACTCTGCCCATTGTTTCTCGCCGGCGCCCGGGATCGAACCCGGGACCACAGGATCACAAGTCCAGCGTGCTGTCCACTCGGCCGACCGGCTCCCCCTAACAACTGAGGGGGGAAGAGAACAAATGGTGAGGTTAAAACAAATTTTCAACACAAGCCAGAACGGGGTATAGAACGGGGTATAGAACGGGGTATAAGCTAAAGGGAAGGATGGAAGTAACTGCAGAGGGCCTATTGGCCCATATTTCTTGATGCTTCTATACTGGAGCGGAGTCTCGAAGTGGGTAGAATATAGTTGTGCATTAATTGTTGGTGTTGACTTCTTGATGTGTAGTGCCTCGCAGATGTCAAGCCGCCTGCTGTCGCTGTATCTATCGATGATTTCTCTGTTGTTTGCTAAGATTTCTCTGGTGATGGTTTGGTTGTGGGAAGAGATTATATGTTCCTTAATGGATCCCTGTTGCTTATGCATCGTTAAACGCCTGGAAAGAGATGTTGTTGTCTTGCCTGTATACTGAGTTTTTGAGGCTTACAGTCCCCAAGAGGGCATTTGAAGGCATAGACGACGTTGGTCTCTTTTTAGAGCGTTCTGCTCTGTGTCTGGAGAGTTTCTCATGAGTAGGCTGGCCGTTTTCTTGGTTTTATAGTAAATCGTCAGTTGTATCTTCTGATTTTTGTCTGTAGGGATAACGTTTTTATTAACTATATCTTTCAGGACCCTTTCCTCCGTTTTATGAGCTGTGGAAAAGAAGTTTCTGTAAAATAGTCTAATAGGGGGTATAGGTGTTGTATTAGTTGTCTCTTCAGAGGTTGCATGGCGTTTCACTTTCCTTCTTATGATGTCTTCAACGAAACCATTAGAGAAGCCGTTGTTGACTAGGACCTGCCTTACCCTACAGAGTTCTTCGTCGACTTGCTTCCATTCTGAGCTGTGGCTGAGAGCACGGTCGACATAAGCGTTAACAACACTCCTCTTGTACCTGTCTGGGCAGTCACTGTTGGCATTTAGGCACATTCCTATGTTTGTTTCCTTAGTGTAGACTGCAAAGTGGAAACCTCCGCTCCTTTCCATGACTGTTACATCTAGAAAGGGCAGCTTCCCATCCTTCTCCATCTCGTAAGTGAAACGCAACACAGAATTCTGCTCAAATGTCTCCTTCAGCTCCTGCAGATGTCTGACATCAGGTACCTGTGTGAAAATGTCGTCAACATACTTGCAGTATATGGCCGGTTTCAAGTTCATGTCGACTAAGACTTTTTTCTCGATGGTACCCATGTAGAAGTTCGCAAACAGGACACCTAGGGGAGAACCCATGGCGACCCCATCTACTTGCTTATACATGTGCCCATCCGGGCTCAAGAAGGGTGCCTCTTTAGTACAAGCTTGGAGTAGTTTCCTTAGAATGTTTTCTGGTATGTCAAGAGGAGTACAGGCCGGATCACGATACACTCTGTCCGCTATCATCCCGATTGTTTCATCCACAGGTACGTTGGTAAACAGTGATTCTACGTCCAACGAGGCTCTTATCCCTGTGGCCCGTGTTCCCCGCAGTAAGTCAACAAATTCCTTTGGAGACTTCAGGCTGAAGGCGCAAGGGACATAAGGAGTCAGCAAGCCGTTGAGTCGTTTCGCCAGTCTGTACGTGGGTGTGGGTATCTGGCTGATGATTGGCCGAAGTGGGTTTCCAGGCTTATGTGTCTTGACATTTCCATACGCATATCCAGGTTTATATTCCCCAATAATCTTTGGCAGGTGGAGTCCGGATTTCTTGGCATTCACAGTTTCGATCAATTTGTTGACCTTTGCTTTCAATTCGGCTGTAGTGTCCTTCGTTACCCTTTGGAATTTAGTTTGGTCAGAGAGTATGAGGTTCATTTTCGCCAGATATTCGTCTTTTTTAAGAATGACGTATATTGGCGACTTGTCGCCTCTCCTGACAACTATCTCCTTGTTCTCACGAAGGCTCTTAGCTGCCGCTTTGAGCTCGGGGGACAGTATGGTGCTTCTGTAGTTGCCTCGATTCTTTCCTCCTTCCGCAATAAGTTCTGCTTGTAAGGTGTCTTTGGTGGTGACCTTCTTTTGTGCTTCGAGGTCGAATATGTCGTCCAACAGAATCTCCAACTCCACTTTCCGGGCCAACTCACTTGGTCTGGACATAACGTGACAGTTTATACCCAGATTTAGGAGAGTGACTTGGTCCTCAGTGAGGCTGATTCCTGCAAGGTTCAGGATGCCGTCTCTTGGTCGTGGAATTGCCATAGGTCCTCCATAAAATGTTGTTAGTTTCTTGATTATCCTTCTTTCAGTGCTGAGGTGATGTTGGTCTGTGAGGATGTCGAGGTGTTGTTCGATGCGAGTATGGAGACTTTCGTCGATGTTGCTGTTTCTCCATTCGTTTGTAGCATGAAGTAGTTGCGTTTTGTTGTCTTTGATTTCATTTTCTGCCTTGTATATCTGATTACGAATCAGATCTTGGCGATATTTTATCGTGAAGGCTTGATTCCTTGCTGCTGGGTCCACCAAAGACACCTTCCAAGCAGAACTTATTGCGGAAGGAGGAAAGAATCGAGGCAACTACTGAAGCACCATACTGTCCCACGAGCTCAAAGCGGCAGCTAAGAGCCTTTGTGAGAACAAGGAGATAGTTGTCAGGAGAGGCGACAAGTCGCCAATATACGTCATTTTTAAAAAAGACGAATATCTGGCGAAAATGAACGTCATATTCTCTGACCAAACTAAATTCCAAAGGGTAACGAAGGACACTACAGCCGAATTGAAAGCAAAGGGCAACAAATTGATCGAAACTGTGAACGCCAAGAAATCCGGACTCCACCTGCCATAGATTATTGGGGAATATAAACCTGGATATGCATATGGAAATGTCAAGACACATAAGCCTGGAAACCCACTTCGGCCAATCATCAGCCAGATACCCACACCCACGTACAGACTGGTGAAATGATTCAATGGCTTGCTGACTCCTTATTTCCCTTGCGCCTTCAGCCTGAAGTCTCCAAAGGAATTTGTTGATTTGCTATGGGGAACATGGTCCACAGGGATAAGAGCCTCGTTGGACGTAGAATCACTGTTTACCAACGTACCTCTGGATGAAACAATCGGGATGATAGCGGACAGAGTGTATCGTGATCCGGCCTGTACTCCTCTTGACATACCAGAAAACATTCTAAGGAAACTACTCCAAGCTTCTGCTAAAGAGGCACCCTTCTTGAGCTCGGATGGGCACATGTATAAGGAAGTAGATGGGGTCGCCATGGGTTCTCCCCTAGGTGTCCTGTTTGCGAACTTCTACATGGGTACCATCGAGAAAAAAGTCTTAGTCGACATGAACTTAAAACCGGCCATATACTGCAGGTATGTTGACGACATTTTAACACAGGTACCTGATGTCAGACATCTGCAGGAGCTGAAGGAGGCATTTGAGCAGAATTCTGTGTTTCGTTTCACTAACGAGATGGAGAAGGATGGGAAGCTGCCCTTTCTAGATGTAACAGTCATGGAAAGGAGCGGAGGTTTCCACACTGCAGTCTACACTAAGGAAACAAAGATAGGAATGTGCCTAAATGCCAACAATGACTGACCAAACAGGTACAAGAGGAGTGTTGTTAACGCTTATGTCGACTGTGCTCTCAACCACAGCTCAGAATGGAAGTAAGTCGACGAAGAACTCTGTAGGGTAAGGTTCCCTAGTCAACAACGTCTTCTCCAATGGTTTCATTGAAGACATCATAAGAAGGAAAGTGAAACGCCATGCAACCTCTGAAGAGACAACTAATACAACACCTATACCCCCTATTAGACTATTTTACAGGAACTTCTTTTCCACAGCTCATAAAACGGAGGAAAGGGTCCTGAAAGATATTGTTAATAGAAACGTTATCCCTACAGACAAAAATCAGAAGATACAACTGACGATTTACTATAAAACCAAGAAAACGGCCACCCTACTCATGAGAAACTCTCCAGACACGGAGCAGAACGCTCTAAAAGAGACCAACGTCGTCTATGCCTTCAAATGCCCTTTTGGGGACTGTAAGCCTCAAAAACTCAGTATATAGGCAAGACAACAACATCTCTTTCCAAGCGTTTAATGATGCATAAGCAACAGGGATCCATTAAGGAACATATAATCTCTTCCCACAACCAAACCATCACCAGAGAAATCTTAGCAAACAACAGAGAAATCATCGATAGATACAGCGACAGCAGGCGGCTTGACATCTGCGAGGCACTACACATCAAGAAGTCAACACCAGCAATCAACAGCCAATTAATGCACAACTATATTCTACCCACTTCAAGACTCCGCTCCAGTATAGAATATAGAAGCATCAAGAAATATGGGCCAATAGGCCCTCTGCAGTTACTTCCATCCTTCCCTTTAGCTTATACCCGTTCTATACCCCGTTCTGGCTTGTGTTGAAATTTGTTTTCACCTCATCCAATGCTATTGTAACATGTCACCTCACCCAAATGCAGGTATAAAAAATCGAAGATGTTTAAATTCTATTCAGTTATAGTTGTGTGTGTGTGTGTAAACTAAAGTCTTTGAAAATGTAATACGTTTTACGAAACGCGCTGAGCTGAAGTGTCCTGATGCAGACTAGAATAAAATGAATTTTGGAGAATTGATTTTTCATTTACCAGTCAACAGTGAAAAGAAACATAAGAAAGAGTCGAGACAAATTCGTGTTAAGGACATTATTAGATCTTATGTTTTTTCGGTCATATATTAATAAAGATAATATATATATATATGTGACTGTGTTTCCCCCCCTGTCTAATTCTCCCACGGCATGCTGTAAGAGTCATGTCCACTATCCCGAGCGTTGTCAATCTACGTTGCAGGTCATTTGCTAGTGTCACATTGAGTGAGAGAGACACGTGTTCATCGCTCCTGAGGCCGAGAATTTTGTGAAAATATAGTATTTTGGCCGCGGGAGTAGGGCCCTTTAGGAAGCCTAAAATGGCGCTGGTCGAGTCTGTCATCTCCCGCCAAAACTGTGTGACGTCAGTGTCGCCAGATGGTCACCGCACGCATGTGGCACTGGGAGCCACATGAAAACCTACTTTGGAAAATTGTGACGTCACATAGGCGGGCGGGGCAGTACACCAGCCGTAGCGGCGCTTCCCGCGCCATCAGTCTACACACGACGTTCCGAGAGGCAGGACGTGCGACCGGTCATCCTGTTTGAGTGACGGATTACCGAGCTCCGGTGGATATAAGCGTCTCCTGTTGTTAGCCCGCTGCACTCTGTGAGTCTTCCATGCAACCCAGAGTGTGGGTCAGATACGGAATTGACAATGAATATTGAGCAACAGAGTGCTCAGGGACAGGTTGCTGCAAGAAGTGGGCCGGGTATTATCGTGTGCGACGTCCTGACAGTTCACCAGAATAGGAGACAGT
>WNGS01070414.1:0-12593 GCA_020271785.1 Procambarus virginalis | reverse complement strand
GCCCAGGTAGGGTACTGTTAACCAGCGCCCAAGTCTACCAACAAACTTTTTAGAAGCTGAACCCCTGGAACATGTCCACTCACGTAGGCCTAGCAAGGGATACCACCAGAATCATAGAGAATCTATATTTACATACAAGGGCAACCAAGCATAGGCAGACCCCCCCCCCCCACCAGGCAGGGAAAACTAAAACAAAAATAAAACCTAGCAAGAGGACAATGTACCCAGGCAGAACAGAACCAGCTGCAATGAAAGGTGACAACTAACTGCACAGTACCCTGCTCCCCTACCAGTGCAAACTACCTCTTACCATGGGTGCAAGGCAAACACGGATGCAAGAAACACCATCACACAAAGGGCGGCCAAACGCTGAGCAGAAAACGACCAAGCAGAGGCAGAACCCAAGGAACTTGTGGAAGGTGGTCCCAAGCCCCAAGGGCAGTCAGTACTTACTGGACACCTAGGAAAGGTAGTGTGGGATGTTTTCTTTTTTCTTACTGTCACGACTGCAATGCGTACGTCGCCAATGTACATGTGGCAGACGCTTCACGAAGCTGTCGGAATTAGCAAAATAGAAAATACGAGAGCAACCGTACAGGGCCTGGGAGCAAGGTCGAGTTAGAGTCCTTGTGGGTCTCTTCTCAGACTAGCCTCACCTGGTCCTGCTCCACGTTGGTCGTTGGAATCTCCTCAATGATGTAACACTTTAAGGGACTCCTAGGGTCCTCATCAAATTTATAGTTTAGTGACTTACAGGCAACTCGGTGTTGAAGACACCTAGAGCTGAAGGCTGGAGTAATATTGGCAGTATTCAGAAGTGGTTCAACGGAAACACCGCATAAAGCTTAACAGTAGTTTATTTACTAACTTAACCACTAATACACAGGGTGCTTGATTTACTTTCGATTGGCGTCAGCAAAGCTATGGTTGCATTAGCGAGACTCTTGACGTCTGGCTAATCGACTCGTATCCACTCGTGGAGAAACACCTAACTTAACACAGTTGACAGCCAATCATTAACACGGCAACCTAACTGCCGGTATGCAAAGGGATCACAAGAGTTCCAACCGGATACTCGGTAATGATGATATGCAATAAACACAATAATAATCACACAATAACTAAATGTGTGGTGTATGTGAAGCTCACATCCACAGACGAGTGAAATGCCGTGATACCACACAGATAAACACGCATACACCGTCGATTCACCTATAACCTGCGACAGGTATAAGAAGGTGAGAACTGTGGTTGATCCCTCAGATCAACACAGACACAATAAACAATGACAAGATCTTGTACTTACAGATAAGGTACCTTTCCTTACGCACTCACTCAGACTCGTTTATACAAGCACTCGTAGGTGGCCTGATAGCTGGTTTCGCTCGTAGACACGGAGGGTACTCGCAGTATCTTGAGATGATTTCGTGAGTAGGGCGTGCTGTATGCTTAACAGACAGACACACGCGCACACACTGGCACTGACGGTGCGTGAGGTGGTGACGTCACGTAGGAGTGAGGGCGGCGGCGGGCGCTCGAGGTACACGCTCAGGATGAGTGGCGGTACCATGCACTACACTGTACACTGTGGTAATGTCACACACAGATTACTTAGGCGGCGGCACTGCCTTAGTTCACTCTAGGTCACTCACGACGATCTTTGTCACCAGGGGTTACCTGATACCAGTCTGTTTCGCTCTGGAGATTTGTCACTTTAGGCTTCTAAACAATATATTCGCACTCGTGATTCTGGCGAGTGTGTGGTATATCGCAAAGACGCTGAGTTAACTTGACGGTGAGGGATAGACGGTGATCAGTCTATTGGCCGGTAGAACAGAACACGTCCTCTTCGTATGGTCTCTCTCACGTGAATGAGTTTGCAAGGGTGCCGGGCATCTCGTGGCACACAACACAAAAGAAGTTACAATTTGACCAATAGCATTGCAGCAAATGAGCGGGAACCAATCATATTAGCTCGTTCGATGAGCAGTAGCAGGAGTGACGTCATGAACACGTCATAGCTGTTATTCCATCGCGCCGGTTGACCCCAGAGGTCAGACGCTGCTGGCGCCTTCCCCTCTGTCTCAGCGGGCACCAGCCATGTACTCACTGACCCTTTGGTAGCAAGTATACTTAGCTCCCTGTATCTACTTCCTGCCTAGACATACGGCGGCCTACGTATTTTAACAGTGTTCCTGGTTAAGTGGGCATTCTGGAGATACCCAACATGCTAGGTCACTATCCAGGATTAAGGGAAATAGGCTTTGTGCACGAAGATCTATGCACTGCAATGCCATTCAAGTCAGCTGTGGGAGGATCTTGGGAGACATACTCCCACATCACCCCCCAACAAAGATCGAGCTCCACAGCGTGGCGCTCGGTCAACTCACACCGCTGACAACATGTGCACAAACTGAGTGCACTGAGCGCGGCCGGGTCCAGCGGACCCCGTTTTCTATCCTTCTAGGCAAGGCGGGGCCTCGTCTAGACTATTCTCTTCTGGTAAGTGAGGAATTTCTTCAGTCACCGGATCACATGTGGCTATCTGTTCAGGTCTTGAGCAGGCACTGTGGTTGGACGTAGCTCCAGGTCTGGGTCGGCTCAACGCCTCGAAACCCTGAGTGGCGCTGGTCTGTCCACTGCCTCTCTCCCTTATACTTCAACTGGGTGAGGGTGTGGTCACTCCCTGTGACGTCATCCCCGAGCGAGTCGCCCTTGGGATCAGCTGGCCGAGGACGGCTGTACTCAGCAGCGTCCTCACGCTCCCCCGTTTTCTTCGAGGGTGGACTTGGCAATCAGAGACTCCCGGAACATTTCCCAATAAAAGTCCATATACAGCACGTTCCTGTTGAACGGCACGGATTTTACCTTTGATGTAAGGTGTGTCGACCCACACATACACCTCCACCATCTCTTTAGCATAGCCATTTGGGAATTTGACATAGATATGTCTTCCTGTCTCAGATTCTGGCTGTACTAGGCTCTTTCTTACCATGTGAGTAGTGGCGCCTTTGTCACGGAAGATTTTCGCCGATTTTCCGTTAACATTTCCGTCCACCACCTCAAGGGTCCAAGCTAGTGGATCCTTTCCAACGTGGGGATGTTTCTTACCACTTGAGCTCACACCTGCTATGTAACCTGATTTCGGTTTTACCTTGCAATCAGCTGCACGATGACCTGGCTTACCACAGTGTAGCACTTGTGCACATGCTTGTTGGAGGAGTTTCCCTGCTCCCCCGACACACCAGGCTTAAGCTTAGCTCTATCGCCAATACCTGTAGCATGATGCTTCTCGTGCGGCTTCACCCCTTTCACCTGTCTCCTGGCCCCAGCCCACAGATCAGCTTGCTTGGCCATAGACAGATTTGACACAATTTCTTGCTCTTTGAGCTTGACACGCAGAGACGATTCGCATGCTTCTAAGAACTGTTCACGAATCATCAGTTGATAGAACTCCATGCTCCCAGGAGCAGTCTCCATGAGTTCACAGTAACGGTTTAGACTCGATTCTAACCGCTGTAACATGAGCACATATGTCTCACCTTTTTGCAATTGAGCTCTACGGAAATTCTCTAGCATCCGGTCTGCAGTGATGCCAAAACCGTTCAGCAGCGCTGTTGTCAATGCCTCGTAATCTCCGCGCTGGTGCGGACCCAGACTGTGGTAGATAGTTAATGCCCTACCCTTTAACAATGCACTAAGAGCGAGTGCCCACTTTGATCTTTCCCACCCGCAATCAGCGGCGTGACCTTCGAAACGCTTGATGTATGCATCCATCGAGTCGTCCCTCTCATCAAAGTTAGCTAGTTTAGGTAGTTTGACAGTCTTACCTTGTTCAACGTTAGTCTCCGTTGAACGACCACTTGTCTGGTCATCCTGCCTTACTTGCAACTGCATGCGAGCTATGCGTTCAGTACTTTCTCGGTTCTGCTGATCAGTCCAGCGTTTGTTTTCTCTCTCTTGCTGATCAGTCCACAGTTTGCTTTCTCTGTCCTGCTGATCAGTCCAGAGTTTCATAGCTTGCTCTGCTACTTTATTCCCTTCGAATCCCAACTCCCTAACTTGGTTACGGTATTCCTCTAAGGTGAATAATTGCGAGCCTGTAATACCTACTCTTTGAGTTGGTGTCGTCCACAAGGACCTTTTGGGCCGAGATTCTTCCCCATAGAATCCCCCCAACGGAGTATTGCAAGGGTTAGATTCCCGCGTGACTCCGTTTTCTTCCGCAGCGCGCGTGATTCTAGTGACATCATTCTCGGTGACGTCACCCACAGGGGTCTCTACCTCCAAGTTGTCTCTCACTGGGGTCTCTCCCACTGTGTTATCTCCCACTGGGGTCTCACCACCGATAGCTTCATCCAGTGTGATGAGACTCGTGCACGCCACCTCAGCACTACCCTGCATGTGTGCTTGTAGCATCACCTCTTCCACGGCCCTCATGTGCTGTTCCACTCGTTCCTTACACTCTTGTTCAGTAAGAGTGTCGTAGTTGTCAGGTCTACGAGCGGTCAAGGCCAAGTGAAGATGCAGGTAGCGCTGTTTGTACATTCCACACTCAGACATACTGGTGGTGTGTGTACCTAACAGGGTGTTAAACATCCTCTGAATACTGCTCGTCACTTTTGAATTTTCAGGGAAAATTTAAGTGCGAAATTTTACTGTACAACCTAGCTCATAGGTTCCAACTAAGCCTAACACGTTGGGCGCCAGATGTGGGATGTTTTCTTTTTTTGCTGTCACGACTGCAATGCGTACGTCGCCAATGTACATGTGGCAGACGCTTCACGAAGCTGTCGGAATTAGCAAAATAGAAAATACGAGAGCAACCGTACAGGGCCTGGGAGCAAGGTCGAGTTAGAGTCCTTGTGGGTCTCTTCTCAGACTAGCCTCACCTGGTCCTGCTCCACGTTGGTCGTTGGAATCTCCTCAATGATGTAACACTTTAAGGGACTCCTAGGGTCCTCATCAAATTTATAGTTTAGTGACTTACAGGCAACTCGGTGTTGAAGACACTTAGAGCTGAAGGCTGGAGTAATATTGGCAGTATTCAGAAGTGGTTCAACGGAAACACCGCATAAAGCTTAACAGTAGTTTATTTACTAACTTAACCACTAATACACAGGGTGCTTGATTTACTTTCGATTGGCGTCAGCAAAGCTATGGTTGCATTAGCGAGACTCTTGACGTCTGGCTAATCGACTCGTATCCACTCGTGGAGAAACACCTAACTTAACACAGTTGACAGCCAATCACTAACACGGCAACCTAACTGCCGGTATGCAAAGGGATCACAAGAGTTCCAACCGGATACTCGGTAATGATGATATGCAATAAACACAATAATAATCACACAATAACTAAATGTGTGGTGTATGTGAAGCTCACATCCACAGACGAGTGAAATGCTGTGATACCACACAGATAAACACGCATTCACCGTCGATTCACCTATAACCTGCGACAGGTATAAGAAGGTGAGAACTGTGGTTGATCCCTCAGATCAACACAGACACAATAAACAATGACAAGATCTTGTACTTACAGATAAGGTACCTTTCCTTACGCACTCACTCAGACTCGTTTATACAAGCACTCGTAGGTGGCCTGATAGCTGGTTTCGCTCGTAGACACGGAGGGTACTCGCAGTATCTTGAGATGATTTCGTGAGTAGGGCGTGCTGTATGCTTAACAGACAGACACACGCGCACACACTGGCACTGACGGTGCGTGAGGTGGTGACGTCACGTAGGAGTGAGGGCGGCGGCGGGCGCTCGAGGTACACGCTCAGGATGAGTGGCGGTACCATGCACTACACTGTACACTGTGGTAATGTCACACACAGATTACTTAGGCGGCGGCACTGCCTTAGTTCACTCTAGGTCACTCACGACGATCTTTGTCACCAGGGGTTACCTGATACCAGTCTGTTTCGCTCTGGAGATTTGTCACTTTAGGCTTCTAAACAATATATTCGCACTCGTGATTCTGGCGAGTGTGTGGTATATCGCAAAGACGCTGAGTTAACTTGACGGTGAGGGATAGACGGTGATCAGTCTATTGGCCGGTAGAACAGAACACGTCCTCTTCGTATGGTCTCTCTCACGTGAATGAGTTTGCAAGGGTGCCGGGCATCTCGTGGCACACAACACAAAAGAAGTTACAATTTGACCAATAGCATTGCAGCAAATGAGCGGGAACCAATCATATTAGCTCGTTCGATGAGCAGTAGCAGGAGTGACGTCATGAACACGTCATAGCTGTTATTCCGATCGCGCCGGTTGACCCCAGAGGTCAGACGCTGCTGGCGCCTTCCCCTCTGTCTCAGCGGGCACCAGCCATGTACTCACTGACCCTTTGGTAGCAAGTATACTTAGCTCCCTGTATCTACTTCCTGCCTAGACATACGGCGGCCTACGTATTTTAACAGTGTTCCTGGTTAAGTGGGCATTCTGGAGATACCCAACATGCTAGGTCACTATCCAGGATTAAGGGAAATAGGCTTTGTGCACGAAGATCTGTGCACTGCAATGCCATTCAAGTCAGCTGTGGGAGGATCTTGGGAGACATACTCCCACAACTGTCAATAAAGAAGCAGGCATTTTTACCACATTTGACTACTTCCTGTAATCCTGCTAATACACCTTGGAGTTCAGCCTGCGTTGAAGAGACATTGTCAGTTAAGCGGCGTCCAATAATAGTATCTACAGTGCCGATGTCAGTTTTCTACCCACATCCAAGGAGGCAGATTAGACCTAACCTTCGTTTCAGCCTCCCTAAGAGATGTAGCGACATGGTCAGTTGAGCCCACACTCACAAGCGACCACTATGGGGTCCAAATTGATCTTACGTTAGACCTACCCACTCCACCTTCGCCTCCAACTGAAGCCTGGAACTTTGTTTTAGCAAACTGGGACCGATTTCAAAACCTCATTTCAGAGTGGCATAGAAACTATGATCTTCCCGGAGACATTAATCAGGCAGAACAAGAATTTGTCAAAGCGATTCAAAGTGCAGCCAACCACTCAATCCCACTGAAAAAACAGTCCACCGGACACCATAAAGATCATTGGTACTATTGCGAACGTGTCAAAGAACTCAACCATAGACTCAACAGAACAAGAAAGCTATACAAAAAGCATCCGAGTGACCGCAACAGGTCCTTACTTTGTGAGGTCAAGGAACATGTACATCGAGAGACCAGACTAATAAAAGAACAAAAGTGGCTGGAATGGTGTTCACACCTGAATGAACACACCTCTCTTGGAGAGATGTGGCAGCAAATCCACCGGGCCAAAGGGAATAAAACACCTAAAGCCCCACACCCCAAGGATCCTCTACAGGAAGCCGAAGTACTGGCAACCAGGTTTGCAGAGAGAGCAGCCAGCAATCAACTTCCACCAGATGTATTAGCAGTACAGACAGGACTAGAGGAAGAAAGGTGGCACAGAATCCTTACAGCATGTGAAGAAGTCTCTGACACTAATTCCCCCCTCACACTGGATGAGCTCAATCGGGCTAAGAAAAACTCCAAAGATACATCCCCTGGAGCTGACAAAATAACCTACAAAATGATTAGAAACCTCGGCCCAGAGGGAGACGCTGCATACCTAAGGTTAATAAATTTAGCCTGGACTTCTCAAACTAGACCTTCAGCTTGGAATAGAGCAGACATAGTACCGATCCCAAAACCTAAAGATCCAGATAATCCCAGGCCCATTTCTCTCCAAAGCTGTGCAGCCAAGACGGCTGACAGAATGGCACTCAACAGACTGGAGTGGAAAATGCCTAGACTGCACCATGATATGTATGCCTATAGAAAAGGGGTTGGCACAGTGGAATGTATTACAACTCTGTTAGCCTACTTGAATGACAGACCAGGAATGCTGATATTCCTGGACCTCGAAAAAGCCTTTGAACTGGCTAGCGCCCCTGCTATTCTCTGCTGCCTCATTGACAAAGAGGTCAGAGGCAACCTGCTCTCCTGGATCAAAAACTGTCTCATAAACAGAGAAGCAAGAGTAAAACTTCATGGCACAGTTTCTGAGTACAAAAGACATGAAAATGGTACACCGCAAGGAGGTATTCTCAGCCCTCTTCTCTTCAACTGTTTAATGGAAAGAATAATGAGGTTGAAACTTCCACATCACTGTAGGCTGCTAAACTACGCGGACGACTTTGTCATCATCATAAAAGGAAGGGATGCGGCGCGCCTTGCACCCAAATGCTTAGACTGCATCAGTAAAGAGGCAAAACAGATTGGGATCAAACTCAACCCCTCAAAGTCAAAAGCCATGCCCATAAAAATAGCGAAGCCCAATATCCAACTCACAGTACAGGGTCAACCAATCGAATGGGTGGACACCTATCAGTACCTAGGAATAATCCTGGACACACACATGAATTTTAATGCTGAGGTCACTTACTTGAGAGAGCGAACTGCGGCCAGGACGGCAATCCTCAGGTCGCTAACCTCCCTCTCTGGAGGAGCCAATCTGCAAGTCCTTCGCACATACTATGTACAGGCAGTCAGATCAGTGATCGATTATGCAGCACCTGCACTCACAAATCTATCACACCAACAGTGGAAAAAGCTTGAAGTTGCCCAAAACAATGCTATGAGAGCCGCACTGGGAGCCCCCATGTGGACCAAGCTTGAAACACTTAGACTGGAGACGGGTTTGCCCTCTCTACAGGAAAGAATATCTCAAAGGACAGCTACAATTATTAGTAAGATAATTATTTCTTCTGATCCAATCCCAGTACGGCAGGCCTTGGTGGTTGGACTAGGGCAAAACAATGGAAACTCTTGGGCTGCAAGAGCAGGAAAAGTCCTAAACAGACTACAGTTAAAAAGCATGATTCTCGATAGAGAGGGTGATCATCCACACCCAAATTACACTCCTGCTGCACCGTGGGAAGAGCCTACTTTCAAAATAGTAATAGAAAGTCTCCCAATGAAAAAGGCTGCCTATGATCCGACAATCCTAAGGCGCATAATAGAAGAGCAAATGTATAGCATAGCAGTAGCAGGAGCCACCCACATTTTCACAGACGGATCGGTGGACACAGAATATGAAAGTGCTGGCGCTGCTCTTTGCACGGCCAGCATACAGGCATATTGGAGACTGGGAGGACTAGTATCATCAACCCAAACTGAGCTGTTTGCCATACAACAGGCATTCGCATATGTGATTGCACAAAACACTCAAAATGCCATCATACACACAGACTCAAAAGCTGCACTTCAAATACTAGGACAAAAACAGTGGAAAGATAACGTGGAGATAATTACCACCATTTTGTATCTTGGAGCAGTCGCTAAAGGCAAAGGACTCAACATAACCTTGAACTGGATCCCATCCCATATTGGAATCCCATTAAATGAGAAAGCTGATGAAATTGCTAAACTGGCAACTCGTCATCCAGTGATAGATAAAACAATTCAACCCAGCCTAGAGAACATTAAAAACATCATCACCAAAAAACTCTCACACCTCAACAAAGCCTACCTACACCAGAGAATAGCTGAAGGCTCGCCCTCTGCAACATGGTATCTTCAGGCAACTAAATTAGAAAGATTAAATATCCCAAAAGGAATCCACAGGGAAATAGCAGTTAGGTTATATAGACTACGTCTAGGTTACAGATGCAACTGGGAGATTGGTGAACCCCGACAGAGAGAGTGCATCTTCTGCCAAACTGTCACAGAAAAGCCATTACTTCACTATCTTCTAGAATGTGAAGCAACCAACGACCTTAGAAGAGCTTTAAGAGTTCCTGAATCTTGCTGTGGCCACCCTGAAGCCATCAACAGAGCCACTCTCCTGGTCAACAAAGGTGTCCAGCAGCTGGACGCCCTCATAAAGACTGTGAAGCAGTATCCTCCCCCGCGATAACAGCTCGATGATTAAATGCAATGTCATAATAATGAAAAGAATTACGGAGAAAAAAAAAATTGTACCACTTAAGGGCTATTCATGCCCGTGCCACCTCTTGGGTGGCTTAATCCTTATCAATCAGGAGTAACCACCATTTGGTCACCATTTGGTCCGGGAGACATCTCCCGTCACGCAGGGTGCCGTCGCACCTCCACAGATCTCCAGTATCATCACTCGATACTGTTAATGGCTCATAAGGGCCACCACTTACGGGCTATTCATGCCCGTGCCACTCTTGTGGTGGCTTAATCTTTATCAATCAATCAATCAATCTGTTTAAAACTCTGTTCAGTTAAAGTGTTGTGTGTGTGTAAACTAAAGTCTTTGAAAAAAGTAATAAGTTTTACGAAACGCGCTCAAGTGTCGCGTCAGACTAGAAATAAAAATGAATTTGGAGAATTGATTTTTCATTTACCATCAACAGTAAAAAGAAACATAAGGAAGATCGAGAAAATTCGTGTTAGAATAAAATTCGTGTTAGAAAAAGTAAGATTAATAACTCTTACTTTTTCAGTCATATTTAATAATATATATCTATATATATATATAATATATATATATATATAATAATATATATATATATATATATATATATATATATATATCTATAATATATATATATATATATATATTGGGTATATTGGCAGCAGGTTTTCTTTTAACATGTCTCATTAATATGACCGCATATTCTGTATTTACTAACTACTGATTTAGGGCTTCTATCCCTCTAACTATTTTCTTAGCATCAGGGCTTACCTGAAATAGGAGTTCTCCAAAACTCATTTCGTAATTTCCGGGTGAAGAAAAGAGTAAATTACTATAGAATGTTTTAAATAAGTGTAATACATTCTATAGTAATTTACCTCTTTTCTTCACCCGGTAATTACGAAAATGAGTTTTGAAGAAAATTTGAGTTTTGGGCTCCTATTTCAGCTAAGCCTGATGCTAAGAAATAGTTAGAGGGATAGAAGCCCTAAATCAGAAGTTAGTAATACAGAATATGCGGTTCATATATATATATATATATATATATATCTATATATAATATATATATATATATATATATATATATATATATAATATATATATTGTAAAAAAATAGATTTTTGAGTGCCGAAACAAAAATATTGCATTCAGCAGAATGGTTGTGTGGTAGCCTAGGGTCCAGCTCAACTAGCAAAGGATTATTCTTGCACTGACTGGACATCCAACTGGATCACTACACGATTGATGGTAAGTGTGGCCTTGTAATAGGGGCCGTGAAAATTTTTGTATCTTTTTTTCCAATTTGTATTTGTATTTTTACTTTTGGCTAGGACCTAGAATAATTAGTGATGGCGGCTAAATTGCAGGAACTAGCAGATGAACCTTCAGTGATAGAGATTAAGAAACTAACCAAATCTAACTTAGTATTGTTAGGCAATGAATTTGGTCTCGAGTTAAAGGACACTGATAAAAAGTGGACTTTAGCGAATTAAATTTTACAGCGTTACATAGACCAGGGCCTATTGCCCAGTAATACAACTTTATGCCAGCCCAGTCAAGCTGAAAGTGCAGCTTGTAGGGACAGAGAAGTAGAACTGGAATTAGCAAAAATAAGACTGGAGGATCAAAGGCTCAAAACTGAGGAGGCAAGAATTAGATTGGATACCACTGTACCACCACCTGCTGGGGACTCGAACTCCAGACATTATGATAAAAAGCATAACCTGCATGAATTTTCCGAACTAGACCCTGAAAGGTTTTTCAACCATTTTCAGAGACTGGCCATGTCCGTGAACTGGTCAGAGGAAGAGTGGGTGAAAATCTTGCAGGGCGGCTTAGGGGTAAAAGCCCAAGATAATTTTATAAACATGCCTGACGCCGATTGTTTTAATTATAGTAAAGACAGGGAACGGATTTTGAGAGCATATGAAATTACACCTGAAGCTCACCGCCAAGCTTATCGCAACCTTAGACCTACTCACAACCAACCTCTTACTGAATTTGCTAACGATCAAATAAAAAATTTTGAAAAATGTATTCGCTCGGCTAAAGCCGAAACAAATGAGGCACTCAGGAATCTAATGTTAGTCGAGGGTTTATAGATAGTATGCCAGACCCGGCAGCACGGTACCTACGAGACAGGACGGAGGTAGATACTAATATTATGGATTTGGCCAAGATGGCAGAAAACTACCAGTTGGCGGGCAAAAGAACCAATAAAAATAATTATAGTTCAATTTGTAACAAAACTTATACTTACAGCCAGTCCAGACCAGCCCATTCTAACCCTTTAACTAATGCTCCTTCTGTTTCAGACAAAACTAACCTGTTAAATTGCCTAGCCCACGGCACCTAAGGGTGACCCAAAGGAAATTCTGTTAGTAATGTCTCTTCTCCCCCACGTTTCTGTGGTCACTGTAAACGTTCAAACTGTATTACTAGCCGTTGTTGGCAACTGTGCCCGGAAAAAAGCCTAATGCTCTGTTATGACACAAGGACTTTGAGGCCTCTGAAGAGTAGGGGAGTAAGACACTGCTTACCCCATTCTTGTCGAAAGAGAAGCTTTTGTCTTCTGAGGTTCTTCCTAGAAGGAGATGGTGATCTTCCGAGACACCGGTGCCATCCAGGCTTTAATCTTGGAGAGTGCGATGCAAGGTGCCAACACTCTCG
>WNGS01070397.1:0-22219 GCA_020271785.1 Procambarus virginalis | reverse complement strand
TAAATGAAACAAAACACGTTTAAAAATAGCATAGACATAGGTTCAAGTATGTTATTGAGACAAGAAAAACTACAAAACTACAAACTTAAAGACAAAACTAAAACTACAAGAAAAACTAAAATAATAGTGGCTTTAGGCATGTATGTACTAGCTCTATCTATAAATCGATCAACTTATGTAAAATCTCTATGTACGTACCTTCCTGAATAAACATATTATTTATATTATTTACATCTCAAAGGGATAGAGTAGCTTAGGCAATTTCTACCCCCCCCCCCCATAGACATAGGTACCTAGTTGCACTGTCCAATAGGCAGTATGAAGCGTATAGTTATATGATAATGTATTGTGTAGCTTTTATTAATTTATTTATTATTATATACAAGAAGGTACATTGGGTTAGAGTATTGAGACGAAGTTTTACATTCTTGTAAAGCCATTAACACGCATAGCGTTTCGGGTTATAATACCCGAAGTTATAATAGATAATGTATTACATTTTGACAAAAACGTAAGAAGTCATGTATATATATATAAATAAATAAATACAAACCAAATGTATATAATGCGGTGGAAAGCGGGCGACCTTCAGTGGCCTAGGAGTGGCCGGCGAGGCAGGACGGTGGAGGCGGCACGCGCGCCTCTCATGTCCTCTTGTGGCGGCCTGTGGAGCCTGCTAGGGCCTACTGTGGAGCCTGTTAGGCCTCCTGTGGTGCTGCTAGGCCTCCTGTGGAGCCTGCTAGGCCTACTGTGGAGCCTGCTAGGCCTTCTGTGGTGCTCCCCTTGCCCCCACCATCTGTTAAGCCAACAGCTCAATATTTTCCAGGATACAATACACAGAGACGTATATAAACCCTCTTGTGAGTGTGAATGTCCTCTCTTACCTGAGGGACATCTCTATAGTTTGCTTGTATTTATTTGTGCCTAAACAAAGCAAAATTTAGTAAGCAGAAGGCTAAAGTACACTTCGTATATGATCAGTTAACTGTGATATCCAAATTAGTAAGATGGTGAATTACCAGAGCCACGTACAAAATATATAGCTAAAACGTTTTAAAACAAATTGGCATTCTTTCTAAAATCATATATTATGTACCTCGCCCTGCCCTGGTAATGCTTTATCATTTTATCTATCCTAATCTCACCTGTGCCTGGAGTTGTACTCCTCAAATCATCAACGATCTCTTAATCTCCTTCTAAACCCCTTAATTACTCAACATAAATACCAATTCGAAAAATAACACAGTTGAGCATCAGACAGCCCTCGACCTCCTTAAATCTTTGAATATGTTAATGATTAAGTCACTGCAAGGCTTCTCAAGGCTGTAATAGAGCCCATGGGCACATACTAGAATCAAATATGCATTTGTTATTCGAGAGTGCAGCTTAATCAACGTAGAAATTTACTACAAAATCAAGGGACCCAAAATGTGGAATGACCTTCCCAATCGCGTCAAAGACTGTCCTCTCGACCGGTTTAAGAGAAACTAACAACTATCTGATAACCTCTATGTAACCTACATTATTCCTAAGTGTCAACCCATCCTTTGCTGTTATTGAACATTAATTACTAAATCTGTGCTATTGCTGTGTCAAAATTAATAAATTATATTTGCAAGTAGCTTTACTCCTACTTGTAAAATTCAACATAATTTCCAGTCAGTTTGGCTTCAAGGTGCCAAAAGAGTGCCCCAATGATGCAATTACAGTATTATCTTACTTGATTTAATGTATATTGTCCTTGATAAAAATGAGTTCCCAATTGGCCACTTCATTGGCCCTGACAATACCTGGAGAGGTTTCGGGAGTTCTTCTACTCCCCAATATTAATTATGTAAATCATCATAACCTCCTACATGAATTCATCATTATGGAATTCGAGGCCTTTCTCTGAACTACAGTATATCCGATCATATCTCGGCAACAGACGTTCATAGTTATCAGTGACATAACTTCCACTTTATCATTAACAATAGGAGTGCCACAAGGCAGCATCTAAGAACCTCTCCTATTTCTTATATACATCAGGGACTTGCCAATTGTCTAATGTTCTTAAACTGTACTATTTGTGATGATACTAACTTCATTGTTTCAAACCCCAATGCACACACTAAATAATATTGTAAGTAACATGGTAAAAATAAGTTATTAAAAAAAATTTGAATTATTAAAAAATGTCCACTCTTTGTTGTCAACCCAACAAACTTACACTAAATTTAGAAAAGACCTACTACATTTTATTTGGAAACAAATCAAACCACATACACCTTCTGATAGACACAGAAATCACAATTGCGTGATGCAACGTCTGGGATGCTCTCGGACGCAAGTTCGAATCCTCGTCACGGCCCTTGTGGATTTGTTCACCTTCTGATAGACAATGTCAACATTAATTCTGAAAATGAGAGAAAGTTCTATTGTCTATACATGGACAAGACCTAACTATACTCATTAGGGTATAGTTGACAATCTCTCAACACTTGCTGCCAAAAAAAAAAAGGTATACGAGGTTTATTGCAATAAAGTTATGCTAAGAATTGAACAAGGAGATGCTCAATAAAATGACAGTAAAATAAACACTGCACATGAAATGTCAGCAGAGATTGTAATGAAAAAGAGGTAAGGTTCACTAAATGTCTGAACACTGACAACTGATTTCCAGATAAATGGGTATGTTTTAAAGGTATACCTATACCAATTTGGCTTTATTACCTAATACTAATACTGTACTCCTATCGGTATCATGTAATAAAGGAGTCCTAAAAGACTGATACTGATTCTTAATTTTTTCTTCAGACATTATCAAACTTTAGACACAATAATACAGTACAGTACTTCTGATCTCGGGGATTGTTAACAATTAGAGTAAATTAACAGCACTCGGTAATTGTAATAATAATTATGGCACAACTATGCTTATAATATTCACAAAATGAAACTATATTAAGTGGACTCCCCAGCAGTTATTAATAAATAAAAAAAATACATATGTCTTTTGTATAGTTTCTCAGTTCTGGAGTGGTTCAGGCAAGATATCTTACATTCTCACCATATTGAATTGAAACTTTAAATAGAATGTACTATCTAAGTTTCCATTAAGATACAGTATTGGTTGCATTTTGAAATTATATTTGAACACCAATAAATTTCGTATCACATAATGAAAATTTACCTGATCTGTCGAGGATGATGAAACTCTGAAGTTTCTAACATCTAAAGAATAATTTGGGTTAGGTGTCACAAGTTAAGAGTTGAATCACTGTACAATAGTCACAGCTAATTACTTGGTTCAGAATTAAGGGATGGAGTCCACAAGTCTTGAACCCCAAACCCATGAAAGTCGTGGCGATGCTATAGCCATAACGTGATCACCCATGAAGCGTGTTTGTCAAGTTTGAGATGTTTTTATGTATGCATAAACTACTGTACTTTTTTTCATCTAATACAAGAACAATAGAATAATTTCCACCTCAAATGTTAATGTTGTGTCTATAATGATCCTTTCTTCACAGGTGTTCCTGATGGCATCCACATGACCTGCATATCACATTAGCCATCCCATTCCCAGAAGTCATGGCAACTCAATTGCCACTAAGAATGCCAGATAAGATCTCTGAAGACGAGAAGAACAGTTTCCGACTGATCAAGATGTCACAGTGCACAGCACGGAATGTTATGTACACTATATTCCAATGGGGAACCATGCAGTCCCCTGGCCAGACACTTGAAGATTATCTACTGAACACAAAAGGCTTTACTAAAGTCAGATACAGAAGTATTTTTGATATCTCTCAAAGGCAGAAAATGACATCAAAGGACATGGAAAGTACATTTGATATCACTCACTTGTTTAAGGCCATATGCCATGCATGCGATAAGATTAATTTAACAAATAGTGAAAAAATTAAGCAAAAGAATAGTCTAGAAAATTTGGTGGTTTCCATAAAAATTTCAGAAATGAAATTAGCCATTGTATATTGGGAATAACAAAAGAAAAAATGCTGGAAGAGACTGATAAACTCTTAGACTTGCTTGAGACAGCATTGAACGTTGCAGGAGTTATTTATACTAGAGACCCAACCGAGACGTCCAAGAAGGTCGATGAAGTGAGGGAAGACATAAAAAATATACGAGACCAAGCACTAGCACAGTCAGATATACAACAGTATGAAAATGATTTGCTAAATGAGAAACTGAAAATGAAGCTGAAGGAAGAAGGCTCAAAAGAACTAAAGAAAAGATATGAAAATTGGTCACTCATTAACCCTGTGTCTTTCCTTGAAGGACAAAGAATGATCATGAAAGTCAGCACAGTGTTTACTCAGATTGAAGTTGAGACTGCTAGAGACAAGGCGAAAGGTTCTATTGTTTCTTATGAAAATATTCTTGAACTGTGTAGGTATAATCCTTCAACCGAAAGTTGGAACCAAAATAATGCCCCTGAAATATTCCTCATAGAAGGCCCAGCAGGGTCTGGGAAAACTACATTAGCAAAACTAATAAAATCGGAGTGGTCTTCAGGAAGTAGTTCCATCAAAGGGCTTTATAACTATGATTTGCTTCTTTACATGGAGTGCCGCAGTTTCTCTCTGTCCTCATTTTCTCAGCTCTTGAATCACTTGCTTCCTGTGACAAATGCCAGATACTTCAAGGAGGGAGACCTCCAAAAATATGTAATGGACCTTAAAACATTAGTGATTGTGGATGGTCTTGATGAGCTCAATGAGTCATCAGAGAAGCTCTTCATGGACATACTAAACCAAAGATATAATTTTGTTGTGATATGCACATCACGTTCAGAAAAAGTGCCTTACTTTGAAATACACGTTCCTCCGGAGTACTGCATTGCACATCTGAAGATAATTGGAATTGCCGAGAACAAACGTGAAGAGTTTATACGAAAATATCACGATGAAATGCTCAGACAAAGGCTAAGTACACGAAATACAGAAGACATTATTGCATATGTAAAAAGTCAAAGGCTTGCTTTCATAACCACTTCAGACTTCCCTTAAACTTGGTAGTTCTGGTGTGGCTCTGGGCTGATGACCCAGTGCGACTAAATTTAGTAACAACTGCTAGTGAGCTATATATCGAAACACACAACTTAATGAAGAAAAGCTCATTGAACGGTTAGCACGTAATGAATTGACATCGCGGGTAGATACTGAGGAATTACACAAGAAGGTGGAGCTTTTCTTGAGCAGCATGTATCGTGAAGCACTAATTGCGTTGAGGTGGGACTCTAACGAGAAATTTTGCCAGAGTCTCTGACCCGAATAAGAGCTACCTGTATTGCAAACAATCTACATTTAACGGAAACACTGTCTGCCTTTCTTGTGGTGAAGATTGTACATGGTGAAGAACAAGCTAGTGTCCCTCATAAGTTTCTTCATGAGTTTTATGCATCACTTTGGATTGTGCAAAATTTGTTTGATAAGAATAGAGTAAGAGAGAATGATGCATTCTTACAAAACCTTGCCATCTTTCTTGAAGCACAAAAAGCTGGATCTGCTGTACAACAGAATATTCTTAGTGATGCCATGCAAAGATTAGGTCAAACAATTACACCTCAGAAACCTGGTGCTATCCAGGCCATTTTTAAAGATCTGTACAGTGATAATCCTACCTCACTCAGCATGTCCAAATACCGAAATGTGTTGCTGCAGGTGGCTGGTGTGTTATACACACAATATAGTGCAAAGATTGAAGAGTGTACTGGCCAAGACATTGTCCAACTCTTACATGAATCAGGACTGGGAAATACTGATGATAATGAGTGGTTTGAGCTATTTGAACTTGTAAAGAATGACTGTGTCATAATTAAGTATGCATCTAAACATATTTGTGATAGTATAACAATTACTGACTGTCGGGTAGAAGCCTCACTTAAGCTGCTTGGAGAGACCAAGCCAAAAGAAATTAGAGTTTTCATCGACAGCAATCAGCGTAACATTGCACAATTTCCAGATCTTCTTGAAATGATAGCAGAATGCAGGTGCCAAGTTAATCTGTACTTCCAATATGACTTCCAACACTCTGCAACATCAGCTTCAAATGACCAAGAATTGAAAACATTAGTTCAAAAGTACTGCACTCTTTTTGCATGTAATAGTTCACAGGTGACAGCCTTTTCAGAAATATAATTACAATACTGTTCAGTACAATGATGGCTTATTATTTTGAGCAATAAAGTGATTGTTTAACTGATAATGATAAATAGCAAAATGATAAGTACTGTATAGGTATTATGAATTGTTTTATAAATATTCTAGTTGCTTTATTAGCCCTGAATGAAAGCCCCTTCATGCATGACCCTTGTTTGTTACTTTTCTTCAAAGATCACATTGAAAACAGATGTCTCATAATCTTCCATATTCATTTCATTGGAACAGGTGTAAAGTGTGGGAGTTTCTTGGGTGCTTGAGTGGAGAAGCCTTGTCTTTGCTGCCTAACACCATCACCTTCCTAAACTTAACCATTACAAGTGATAGTCATGCAGCTTGTCTTATGCCTCAGCTGACTATCACTGTACCTCGATTGCCACTACTGGCGGGCTTATGTAAGTACCTGTACCCTTTAAAGTCAAAGATAATAATTATATAATAATTCATTGTGTCGGGGGACAGGAAGCTAGGTTATACCTACAGTACATGCTTACCGAGATCCTTCCCCCCCCCCTCCTCCTATGGTCGAATTACTGATCATGCCCAGGATGCAACCCCACAACAAACTGACTAACTCCTGGGTACCTATTTAGTGAAAGGTAAGCAGGGGCATGAGGGGAAAGGAAATGCGCCCAACCATATCTGTGCCACCCGGGATTTGATCTTGCAATGCTTGATTGCGAGTCGAGAACGAACCCGAACGATAGGATAGATAGGAAGTTAGTCCTTAACTTACTAACTCTACTACAATGGGAATCATTAGAACTTTTATAACTAATGTTTTTACTGTACATATGAATCCTGGTTCCCTGTTAGCCTTCGAACATTTATGCATATTTATGCAGTGTTCTTGGGTTTAGATCCTGTTAGTCAAGATTCCCAGATCCTTTCCTCACTATAACTTCACAGTTTTAGTGATGCTTAGCTCATATCTGGTACCTGTATTTTTTGTAAAGCTCACTTATAAACACTGTTCACTGATCAACACTGAACAGCATCCGCCAATATTCAGACCATTTGGAAGCCTGTTTAGGCTCTGTAAATGTATGCATCATAATTAGACTATCATTAGCCTTATTACCTTAATATATAATACTTAATAGTAATATTTACATTATTTTTAATATTATTACCTTAATATTTCCATTTGTACATTGCTCGTGCAACATTTTTGTGTTTGGTAATCAGTTTGGGAATCAATATTTATGCTTACGGTAAACTCTACAACATGAGGTTGTGTTAGTAAAGTATTTAACTTGTGACTACCCCCTCTACATCTGCAAAGAACAACTGGACACATACAATACTCAAACAGCATTATTACTCTTACCCATTATTATTATTACAGGTTTTCATATCAGGTGTGGAGTGTCTGCAACGTTCCTGACCCAGGTGCCTGCTTCCTGCATGCTGCTCTGGCTCCTGCTCACGGATATAGATGACAGCAGTCTAACCAGAGCTTGTGATATAGCATCCAAACTACTCCCTATTGATTCTATGTGAGTTAATGTATGTAAATATATCGGTAAATAACCCAACCCACCAACATGAAATGGAGGTGACAGTGTCTTCATTTGTCCTCAGCTCAAGACATTGTCATTTTCAGATGTTGACAATATGGAGGCCTGGTCTAGGACCGGGCTGCAGGGACATTGGGCCCCGAAATCAAGGTCGGTATCGCAAGGTCCTAAACCTTATTAAATCGACTGAGAAAACCCTGAACGTTGAATAAATGAAGTGCCAATTTATGGAGGAGTCCCGGTGGCTCCCTGAAGCCATCTTCTTTAGATTGCTTCATACTAAAAGGTCACATCAGCCGTGGCAGTTCTGTTTGGCCTACCAAGGACTGAGCCAGATCCAGAACCTGGACCCTTCACAGAGAGCAGGTGACAATCTGCCACCTCCAGCCTCCAAAAAGTCGGCACAGTGGAGGGGCAAGAACAGGGAACCAGCCATGCTGAATTAAACAGGCCAGGGCGGCCTGCCAAAATGCGAGGCAGGGCAAATAAAATGCTGCCACTGCCTTCCGAAGGAGAGGGGTGAGCAGGCAGGATGGTGTAAGGATGGCCAGTACTTAGTTTGACACTTTGGGATTCACCAACAAGCTGGCATGACCAGAAGCACTACAGGTTGGTGTAGTGCCACCAAAATCAGAAACAGAACTGACTTGGGGAGCCGGCTGGAAACCGGGGCTCAGCTGCCCAGTGGTGGAAATCAGTATGTGTGAGTTTCGAGCTCATTTCAGCGAGTCCCTTGTTGCACGTGACTCGTTTGTGGTAGTTGTTTGGTGATTTTTGAGGCTTCATTTTCTGTGAATCTTCCAGTAAAGCTGTGTTGATTTTCTGGAGTTTTTTTCTGATGAGATGGCAGATTGTCACTTGCTTTCTGAGGGGGGGCAAAGCTCTGGCTCTGGTTCCTAGTAGGCCAAACAGAACTAGCCACAGCTGATGTGACCTGTTAGTATGAAGCATCTCAAGAAAATAGCTTCAGAGAACTAAAAGGGACTCCCTTCAGAAAAGAGGAAACTTCCCCCCCCCCCCATTTTTTTTTTAACTTTATATTGGTCCGAGATGGACTGAAACATTGTTACTTTCTTTTCATATATCTTGCAACCACAAATAGGTATTTAACATACACTCATCCGAACTACAGTATAATCATACACAAAAGTGTTAAACCATTCATTTCCTACTTGCAGGTATATGGATATCAGTTTCCCACAAGCTCGTGTGACAGCAGCAGGATGGGGGCAGCTTCTTCAGGGTTTTAAAAAACATGGAGTGATTGTAGGTCACATTACAATACCAGAGGATGCCGTTTTCCACGAAGAAGAGTACCAACTGCTCAGGGACACTGCTCATACAGAACTGCGATCTGATTTTCGGAAGTAAATATTGAGTTCATCATTTTATTGTACCTGTATTGTAAAGTGAAAATATCTCTTTTTTTATTTAGTGTAAGAACAATGGTAATTCTTTTCTGGTAAGCTAGAAATACTACTTGCCATAAATTATATATAGTGTTATGATCACTAATAATAATCATGTTATGATGGTTTTTGTAAATAAAATAATACATTGATTCACATATAAAAAGATATCTATAAGTCTTCCCTTTACTTATAATATATACGGTATATAAAATATTAATTTGTTAGCCATTTTAGTACAGTATTGACCACCAGTTTACAGCCTCATTAGTAGCAATGAAATGCACATAAAATATGATTATCAGAGTATAATATTTTCATTAATTAATAATACTGTATATTATTATCATAATAATAAGGTTGTGACGAGATTTTCTTCAACAGCATATCTTATGCAGTTCAACTTCAGTGTTAATTTTCAGTGGCATCTATCACCCCACAGTCATCTATACATATGTTATCTCTCACTTAGGGTTTCTAAATTATTAGCCTTCAAAGTGAGAGGGGGAGGGGGTCTCGGTAGTACAGTTGGGTATGTTGGGTTAGGTATTAATCCCTCAGCTCTCGCAGCCTGGGTTGGGTGTTTTCTTTTTTTGCTGTCACGACTGCAATGCGTACGTCGCCAATGTACATGTGGCAGACGCTTCACGAAGCTGTCGGAATTAGCAAAATAGAAAATACGAGAGCAACCGTACAGGGCCTGGGAGCAAGGTCGAGTTAGAGTCCTTGTGGGTCTCTTTCAGACTAGCCTCACCTGGTCCTGCTCCACGTTGGTCGTTGGAATCTCCTCAATGATGTAACACTTTAAGGGACTCCTAGGGTCCTCATCAAATTTATAGTTTAGTGACTTACAGGCAACTCGGTGTTGAAGACACTTAGAGCTGAAGGCTGGAGTAATATTGGCAGTATTCAGAAGTGGTTCAACGGAAACACCGCATAAAGCTTAACAGTAGTTTATTTACTAACTTAACCACTAATACACAGGGTGCTTGATTTACTTTCGATTGGCGTCAGCAAAGCTATGGTTGCATTAGCGAGACTCTTGACGTCTGGCTAATCGACTCGTATCCACTCGTGGAGAAACACCTAACTTAACACAGTTGACAGCCAATCACTAACACGGCAACCTAACTGCCGGTATGCAAAGGGATCACAAGAGTTCCAACGGATACTCGGTAATGATGATATGCAATAAACACATAATAATCACACAATAACTAAATGTGTGGTGTATGTGAAGCTCACATCCACAGACGAGTGAAATGCTGTGATACCACACAGATAAACACGCATTCACCGTCGATTCACCTATAACCTGCGACAGGTATAAGAAGGTGAGAACTGTGGTTGATCCCTCAGATCAACACAGACACAATAAAACAATGACAAGATCTTGTACTTACAGATAAGGTACCTTTCCTTACGCACTCACTCAGACTCGTTTATACAAGCACTCGTAGGTGGCCTGATAGCTGGTTCCGCTCGTAGACACGGAGGGTACTCGCAGTATCTTGAGATGATTTCGTGAGTAGGGGCGTGCTGTATGCTTAACAGACAGACACACGCGCACACACTGGCACTGGCAGTGCTAAGGTGGTGACGTCACGTAGGAGCTAGGGTGGCGGCGGGTGCTCGAGGTACTGAGGTACACGCTCAAGATGAGTGGCGGTACCATGCACTACACTGTACACTGTGGTAATGTCACACACAGATTACTTAGGCGGCGGCACTGCCTTAGTTCACTCTAGGTCACTCACGACGATCTTTGTCACCAGGGGTTACCTGATACCAGTCTGTTTCGCTCTGGAGATTTGTCACTTTAGGCTTCTAAACAATATATTCCCACTCGTGATTCTGGCGAGTGTGTGGTATATCGCAAAGACACTGAGTTAACTTGACGGTGAGGGATAGACGGTGATCAGTCTATTGGCCGGTAGAACAGAACACGTCCTCTTCGTATGGTCTCTATCACGTGAATGAGTTTGCAAGGGTGCCGGGCATCTCGTGGCACACAACACAAAAGGAGTTACAATTTGACCAATAGCATTGCAGCAAATGAGCGGGAACCAATCATATTAGCTCGTTCGATGAGCAGTAGCAGGAGTGACGTCATGAACACGTCATAGCTGTTATTCCGCTCGCGCCGGTTGACCCCAGAGGTCAGACGCTGCTGGCGCCTTCCCCTCTGTCTCAGCGGGCACCAGCCATGTACTCACTGACCCTTTGGTAGCAAGAATACTTAGCTCCCTGTATCTACTTCCTGCCTAGACATACGGCGGCCTACGTATTTTAACAGTGTTCCTGGTTAAGTGGGCATTCTGGAGATACCCAACATGCTAGGTCACTATCCAGGATTAAGAGAGATAGGCTTTGTGCACGAAGATCTGTGCACTGCAATGCCATTCAAGTCAGCTGTGGGAGCATCTTGGGAGACATACTCCCACACCAAGATAATGTTAACAGTTCAAAATGACAAAGAGCTAAATCAATATTTGAAGAAATTCTTTCCTTCAGGTCTTAACCAATTAAAATATATTGGGATTGATGGTTCTGTTTTTTTCCATGCACATACCATAAAAGGGAAACAAGTTGGAACAATTGATATCAATGCTTCTGCCCAAAAAGTTTGTAATATAATTTGTGCCTATTGTGATATTCTCATGAATTTACTAAGTAACAATAACACCGATGATAATGATGATAATAATAATAATAATAATAATAATAATAATAATAATAATAATAATAATAATAATAATAATAATAATGAAGGAAGAACTTGTAATAATATGATAATACACTTTGTTATGGATGGAAAGTCTCTCTTTACAAAAAATCGTAGCAATCAACGAAAATCTGACCCCTTTTCCATTCTTTCTCCCCATGAAAAATTATCCTTAGAAACATGTACAATTGCAATGATAAAAAAAAATGGACATTCAATATCCTAATACCATATTTCTATTATCAACTGAATCATTACCTTTTGATCAACGAAATGAGGGTGAAATAACTCTATTTCGTTTTATTAATAAAATTTTAAATAAAAATTCCCGTTACATAATTATAAGTAATGACTCTGATATATCAGCAATGTACATTCTTCGAGAGGATGATCGTGTTATGTTGGTTATTCCACCTTATAATGGACAATCATATATTGGATTAAATAATTATAATCATATTATGGTTAAGTTAAATATAAATTCTCAACAACTATTTAGTTTAACAGTATTGTATTTTATATTTTTTGGAAGTGACTATAACTTAGGTCTCATATCTTGTTGGACAAATAGTAAACATGAAATTTTAAAAAACGCCATTTTACATGAAGAAACAGATCTTGTTTCAATTTTTAATCAAATGAAAAGATGTCGTTCAACTAAAAATGAAGCAATAATATGGCAGGAGTGGGGGGATTCTGTAACATACGAAGACTATTTATTTCTGTTTAAAATATTAATATATGAAGCAGTTCATAGTGCCCGATATTATAAATCATTAGGGCAAAGTAATCCATCATCACTAAATTTATATTCAAATAACCACATAAAAGTTTTAACTAAAAGTATAAAATTAAATAAATAATAAGTAATTATTTATTACCTGTTAAAAACCTTAAGACAATTATTGTATTGAGTAGTAATATTTGTCCCAAATTCATCTTGAGGATTGAAATTCACATATATTATAGGCTTTATTACAATGGGTTGTTTATGCCGATTAATTATATAGGCATGTCTCTTTTCGCGACTTACTTTATCTTTTGCATTTTTATAGTAACTGGGTAAAATATCTTGGAGTTTACAAAAATTTAACTGGGATAGGTTGATCGTATTAGAGTATTTTAATTTGGAATTATGAACAATAGCAGTTTTAAATAAACGTTTGGCTTCCATCCAATCAGATAAATTTGTAAATGCCCATAATATGATCTTGATTTTATCTTTAGCTTTAGGAACACAATTCCATTCATTACACCATATATCGTTGATCATTAGACTTGTTATAATATAATGCAAAATATCAATAATTAATCTTTCATTACATACAATGAAAACTGGGCGTTGAATTATGGAAAAAACATTGTGTTCAGTAGCAATGGTTTTAGCAGCAAACAATAGGCATTCAATCACCTCATAACCAGCAATAAAACCTGGCGAAGAGTACTGGTTGGAACATTTTTCTACAATTTTTTTATCATTCGAATTATATATGGCAAGTTTTACAATTCGACAATAATTTCCAGTTTTCTTGTTCTGTTGACTCATACCAACTCCCTTGTTAGATATGTAGAATATGCTTTCCCGGTCATCTACAGGAATATTTACATTTGTCTCATGTAATGAATATTCAACATATATATACATATCATGGGCCAAAAAAGGAAGATTAATTTTTTGTCTTTTCAATACATCTGCCATTTTAGGAAGATTGTGGTGGTGGGGAGGATTGGGATGTTTGCTGCTGTGGTGATGACTGAGAGGTGAATGGTAATTGGGTATTGAGAGATTGGGGTATATAAGGATTTGGAAGAGTATGGGTGGGGTTGACAGTGGGAGTGGGAGGGGGGGGGGGGAGGAGGAGGAGAAGGGGTAACAACACTTGTTGGATGAGGATGGGAATGATAATAACAGTAAGGAGAAGTGGGGGTATATTGACACTGACATTGATAATAGGAACTAGGGTATTGTTGATGGGGTAAATAATGGAATGAAGAGTGTGTATGTAGGGGTAGTTGGGTTGGTGGTGGTGGAGGTGGTTGTGCATATATTATGGGTGGGATTGTTTGTGCAGAATTTGTAAGATTTTTTAGTTTTTCGTCAAATAATTTACTGATTTCTTCAGCCCTCTTTGTTGATTCTTTTAAATGAGTTTCTTCATTTAGATGCTGACAATTTTTAATGTAATCGTCAATTATATTTAAAATAACTTCATTCTCTACATTTTTAGTCCATTCTAAAGCTGGTCTGGCAGGGAAAACAGGAAGACTAATCAATAGCTGTGTCAAAGAATTAATAAGAGATTCTAGAGTTTCTTTGGTAACATAATTTAATGTATCATTATCTGAAAGAATGGGTAAATTTCCTGGAATTAACGTAGTATTTAAAAATTTGGTAAGGTCATCAGTAGAATTGATGGGAAACTCTAAAGGGTTAGTAATCATATCATTCCCAACAACTTTAAAATTTATTAGATTATTAGAAGAACTATTCATGTTTAGCATAAGATTTTTTAATATGATAAATATATAAAAGGTATTTATCAAAACTATAAGATGTAATTATTCCAGCTGTCCTGACTTGAGCTCGGACTGGGTTATCTCATAATCATGGCAGATGATACTAAATTCAACCTTATTAAATCTCCAACTGAATTAATAGACCGACTAGGAAAGGAAATTATTTATTATGCTGACAATTATTTTTTGGATATACCCCAAGTTAAGATTTACAGTTTGTGTATGGGTTCCAATTGTGTGCAAATTAAGGATGATATTCGTCTAACTGCAAATGCGGTATCCCCTAGCTGGATATATGATCCAATGGAGCCTGAGCATGAGGAATATGGTCATTTGCAATCTGAATTTCTCAATGCCCATATTATACTTCTTTGTAATCTAAGTGAATCAATATTAAATTCTATTTTGACCGGTTCTCTTACATTAAAAGATGTTAGAAAATCATTGCTTATATATAAGTTTGATAAGACTTTGTTGGATTTTGATGTTAGCCACATGGATGAAATAATTAAGGAACATCCCATTTCCTATAATCGAATTCCATATACCTATTTGGATTACTCATTCAATGGAACATCGGTAAAAGAACTTTGGGAAATACAAAACTCCCCTGAAGATATTTCTAAAGACCACCACCATAGAGAGTCATTGGTTTTGGATAAATTTAAAACTATTGTCAGTTTGTTTAATAAACACAAAAACCGAGAGGGTACTTTGACAGTTATTACTGGTTTAATGGCCTCAGGAAAATCAGCTCGACTTTGGGAACTTACTCAAACACATTGTGGAGAAAATAAAAATAAAACTATCTTGATTTTGCCTAGATGTGTACAATTAAAACAAATAAAAAGTCGATCAATAACTCAGACTGAAATCCAAATCCGAAGTGAAACTTATTTAGATTATAAAGACTATATTCTTCACTTTGATACTATTTTTATCGATGATGCTCATTTGTTTTATCCCAAAAATTTAACTGAATTTGTTCATGTATGTCAAGGTTGTGGAATCGATGTGATAATTGCGGGACTGAGTGTATCACCATTTAGAAATGATACATTTAAAGGTTTTGTTTTTTTAATGTCTCAGGCTAATAAAATAGAATTCCAAACATCATCCTGTACTCTTTGTAATTATCGTACAGCCAAGATATCATTTCGGTTTAATTGGCGTAAACCAAGTAATTTTGTGGGTGATCATCGTAAGTATTTAAGTGTGTGTTCTCCTTGTATGATTGAATTAGCTCCATACTTTTTATGTCTTGGGAAAAGTAATTTTGACAAAAGTGATTTGGATAAAATGTGTGGTACTATTTTATAATTAATTATATATGTTTATATATATATATATAAAGAATTACAGTTTTTAAATTGTTATTATTTTTATTATCAAATGACACATCCCAACATTAAAGAATTTATAAACCGGGTTAAAACAGATGGACATATATATATATATAAAAACAAAATAATTAAAATTAAACATAAAAATGAACTCACTATAGATCTTAAATACGATAAAGAAAATGGAATTTTTCTTGATGATGATGGTATAGTCTATTTCCCAGAAGTAAACAATGAAAATATTAATTCACAAATAATTAGAGTAAAAAGTAATCAGGTTCCATTGTTTAGTCACCGTCCACAATTTATTTCACAAAAGAGAAAGAATGAAGATAACACTGAAATTCCTCAGAAAAGGTATGAATCTTTATAATAAAGATGATTACAATTGAAATAGTTTATCTGGATTCCATCTTTCCACATTAAATTTATCACACTCTTAATTAAGTTTTGAAACTATTTTTGTTAAACAACATTCTGTTGTACATGTCGCTAATATATTGACCTCTAAATTTTACAATAAACACGTTTTTGTTTAGGGACAGAATAGGATTATTTATCAAAATGTTAATTTTATCTTGACATACAAATATACTTAAATGTTTGTATATTTATATATAGAGAGGTTACACTAAAAATGTTAAAAATATTGTAAAAATAATATATACAAATACAATAAAGACTTAAAACATAAATGAAATATTTAAAAATAACGCTATTAATATTATTACTATTATCAACCAACAATTTCATTACATCTACAAAATATAATTTAATTATATTATCCTCTTCAAACATGAGGTGGCTATTTACAATCTTTAAATCTCTTACTACTCTCTCATCTCTCTCTCTCTCTCTCTCTCTCTCTCTCTCTCTCTCTCTCTCTCTCTCTCTCTCTCTCTCTCTCTCTCTCTCTCTCTCTCTCTCTCTCTCTCTCTCTCTCTCTCTGGTCACAGGGATATTTATATTCCTCGACCTGTGGGTTTAGTAGTCACAGGGGAATTTTGGTGATTCCCTGGTGGCGCAGTAGTCAAAAGGGGTAGAGGGGCAGGGTTTTGGACCGCTCACATGTGGCTCTAAGGAGATGAATGGTAACAGTTGTAAAAAATAAGTGGATAAGTGTTAAAAGGTTAAATCCAGTCGAGAGAGAGAGAGAGATTTATAATAATAATAAATTAGGTATTAACGACATACGTAATATATAATATACCTGGATGAGCAATAGGTTGCCGGGGGTCAATTAAATCATGATAATCAGGTGGAACTACATTAGGTACAACCTCACCTGGGTTCCTAAATTGTCCACGTGTGTCTAGTCGAACTAAATGACCTGGTTGAGTGAGCATAGTTAAACCAAAATACCACCCCTCAGTTACTCCCAAGGGATTAAGGGTAGTAAGTTCATGCCAAATACTATCTGAATAAAGGCTGAATACAATTGGATGGCCCCAAATAGCATTGGAAAGTCGACGATCATCAGTCGTCTCATAAAAATGTTTAGCTTCATATCCCGGACTAACTGCTAATCGATAAGCATAAAGGGGATAAGTTTCCTGCCGGCGCCTATAATGATTAATCAAATTCGTCTTATGAACAACAGGCCAGTCATCTCCTCGTTCGTCATGTCTCAAACGCAAGAGCTTTTGATGTGGATCAACTTTAATGTGACGATTCATCCAATCACAAGAATGTACCTTTGCTATAGACGGTTGATCTATAATAAATTCCACATCAGTCTTTAATTTTGACTTGGCTTGAGACATCAGAGGTTGGAAAAGGGGTTCGAGTTCATAGTAAGTGTGCATTTGTAAAGGTTTGCCACCATTCTCTAGTGTATAGTAAGCCAAATCGACTCGATGAGGATCTTTGGTGTTATGGCCAATTTTCACACAGGCATTACTAATCAAATTTTTTTCACGAAACAAGCCAACCAATGTAGGAATTAAAACCTCAACGTAACCACTGAAATAATCACATGAGCAACCATATCCTTCTACATATTTATTAATTTCATTGTAGTTATTTTCATTTAACGCATCGTAAACGCAAGGTGCCTTGGTATCAGATAGAACATTTGTTCTATAAAAAGCGTTTCTAGTAGTTGTGATGGTGGTGGTGGTGGTAGTGATGTCTAGAGAGGAAGAATTATTATTATTAAGGTGAACATGGATACAAGAAGGTTCCATTCCTTCTATGTTCGGTACTGTTTCAGGAACAGAACATTCTACACATATGCCTTCTTTGACTGGATTAAATTTAGATATGTCTACAATATTCAGATCATGAATCCATCCAACTTTTTTGCATCCATTATCTATAGTAAGTTTGGATGTGGATTGATCACAATGTTTTCCAGTAAATAAACCATGAGTTGTACACTCACATATAAATTGGTAATCTTGCCATATTAATTTACCTAATGTAGTTGGACATACTGGAACTGTAGGTATTATTGTGGGAATAGTAGGAGATATTTCAAACCAATATCCGTCCTGCCAGGAGGCACTAGCTGGCAATATTTCATTGCCTTCTTTAGAATATAAAGGATAAGGTAAAAATATACAACACTGATTTAGTTTCATACCTTCCCATACTTTACATGCTTGATGATGATTGTCATCCTGATGATGTCCATATGTTGATAAAATTAATAATGGATTATTATCTAACTCATCATCATTTTCAGCCTGATCAATATACCATTCTAATGACGATATATTTTTTTCCTTGTTATACCATAGTGAAATAACTTTCTTTTTCTTTGTATCGCCTCACCTCCTATAATTATAAATAAGTAAATTATTATAAGAAAATAAATAATAGTTATCATTTTTTTTTATTTCCTTTCATTGTCATATAATGATGTTCACTTGGTGAAAAATCATAAATAGAATTCTCATTCATATATATAGTGGCTGAAGGCAGAGGATGGAAAGAAGGTGAAGAAGAAAATGACGAAGAAAAAGAAGAAGAAGAAGGAAGAAACGGAGAAAGAGGAAGGGAGGGAGGGAGTGGAGGAGGATAGGGGGGAAGAGGAGGGGGTAATGAAAAGGCTGACATTATTAATGGGGTGGATTCTGATGGTGTATTATTACTAGTTGTTAAAGTCATAGTGTTAACTGGAGTTGTAGAAGAAGTAGTAGTAGTAGTAGTAGTAGTAGTAGTAGTAGTAGTAGTAGTAGTAGTAGTAGTAGTAGCATTACAATAGTGTTTATAACAATAATGACATAAACAAATGGTTATAAAAATATATATAATTATTATTGATATAAAGCATATACATAGCATTATAAAATATTGATTTATTATTGACAAATAATATAAATCAACCAAATGAACTGGACTATTGGGATTATTATTGTTCTCAATGATTTTTTTCAGGAAATTAGTAGATTGATGTGTATTTATTAGTATCTTATTTAGAGGTGGAAATACCATATTGTAATTATAAAACAATCTTATTCCATCACATGTTGTTTCTGAAAAATTTGAAAAGTCATAACATGTCCTATTTAATTCTAATAAACTAACACCTGGATATAATATATGTTGTTGATATAAGTGATGACTAATATTACCACCACATAATATGTTTAATTTTACGATATTATTAATAGAATGAATCCAAATTCCAGGTAAAATAGGTATAAATATATGATTTAATTTTTGTGTTAATTTATAATTACATAATTGTAAAATCGCCTCATCAGATTGATTAAAAGCGGCACTAATACAATTGTGAGATTTGTGTGAATTTAAATTAAAATATGGAACACTAATGATGACTAAGGTACTATTAATAACATAAAAGTTTTCCTTTGTCATTACCATATACCAATATTCACTTTCAATTTGTAATACCATTAAGTACTTGTTATCTTCAACTTCTAAAGATACACTCCATTTTTCGTTAACATTTGTATAAATTGGTATTACTGAATACAAAAATCCATAATTAGGCCGATTATTATTGGTGGTAACTATGGGGAAATAAACTACTAATATAAACCTGTTATCAGTATAATATACTGACACCCTGCAGAGTTTATAATAAATTGGCATTAAATCATCAATTGATAAATCATTAATGATCAAATTTTTCCGATTTCGAATCTGAATTAAGCCCTTTCCAAATGGTAAACGATCGAAAATATATCTTGAGACTATTCCTGTAGAATACATTAAATCTAATTCTATTTTTGTGTGTTCAATGTCTGATATAATTGTATTTATGGTACTATGTATAAAACTGATATATACACACAATTCTCTACGATTTAATTGTGTTTTGTTAATTGAATTTAACATTTCAATTGTTTCCTGGAAAAAAATAATTTGTTCAGAAATAATTTCTTCATGTGGATATTTCCATACAAAATGATCATTTGATATTATGGTATTGGATTTTTTTACAAATTTATATTTTTTTATAAGTTCTTGTTGTCGGTTAATAATTTGAATAAGTTTATAAATTCCATTAAATGTATCAAAAGGACATTTTTGCTTACAACTATTCAAAAGAGTTAAAAGTTGATTGAAAATGTTTTCATAATTTGTAAAGCTGAAGCTATAGAACAATCTTTCCTGTGAATCTACTAACAATGTTTTATAATGGCGGGCAAAAACAATACCAGGTTTGATAATAATTTCAAATTCATTGCTATCCACACTCCCTGACGCTATTAAAATTATTATGAGTGATAACATTTTTTTTAACATAATTTTAAGTTTTTTTTTACATAAAAAAATAGATATGAATTTTAACTGGCATAAAAAACCATCAAATGTTTTTGTAGCCTCTCCACCTAGTTCACAAATCGTATTTCAGTATAAAGAAGAAGATGTCTATAAAACATGTACACTTTCAATTAAAGAAGCACTCAATACTCCTGGAGGGGATGTAATTATAACTTGGGCCAATCGTAAATACATTAGCGACCTATTCCAGCTAAAATTAAAATCATTAACTTCTTTGGAATCAACTTTTACAGAGCACCAACAAAAGAAAGAAGATACACGTATTGTGGGATATCTTCCAGTGGTTCTTCTAGATATATCTACAACAGAAAATAGTCTTATTCTAGATCCCCGTAGATTAACTAATTGGTTTATTCAAATCGTAAGTCGAGTGATCCCCATTGAAACTATCCTTCCACCAGAATTAGTCAGGGAAGTCAACATGACGTTTTATATACGTGATACTGACATTTTTCTTCCTAGACATGGTGTGATGACTAACATTCCAGATCTTATATTTTCCGCTCTCAATACACTGGAAACTGAAAATATATGGGAATTAGGCGATAATGGAGAAAAATTAAGCCATGAATTGCTATCAATATCATGTATATTTAAACTCTTGATTCCCAAATTGCAAAGTATATTTATTTCTTCACACAGAAAAAGAAATATTTCTGGTAAAATAAAAAGTGGAAAATTCAAAATGTCTCCTGAATTCCAAAAAATACTCCATGAAAATAATTTATTAAATAAAATTGAAAAGTGGTCAGAAAATTCTCTTAAATTTATATCTGACAAACTTCGTGAATATTCAGCATTTTTTCTAAATACACTGGGAGATGTAAATAATACAAATACATGGGCAGTAAAAGAATTTATAAATGTTGCTCAAAAATCCAAAACTATCCCAATCTATTTTAATGAAAATATTACTTTCCGCATTATGATTCATGCCATTGGTGAAATATTTCATTCTCTCTTTACAGATATATTGCCAAACGAGTCAATGGAATCAGCAATTCATGGCACACTATATCACATGGTTTATCTCCATGATTTAAATCTATTAAATACTTTTAAAAAATATTTATACATTCCTATTTTATACCGCCTAATATATTCTTGCTATAAAATTAATTCACCATTCATAAAACCATCACTTGTATATTTATCTGAGAACCACAGTGATATATATCACAGTCTATTAGAATATCAAAATAAAAATCCTTTATGGCAAGGAAATAAGAACACTGACCTGGTCGCGTGGATGGAGATAAACTGTGAATCAAGTGTAGATCGGCTCTGTCACATAGCCTCACAGAGCGAGAAATATCTGAATGATGAAAAGTTTATGGATGCTTTATATTGGACAGTTTATGACATACGAGGACAAGCTTTAGACTATTATATTATTTTCCTCTTAATTATATACAAAAATAGCTTATCCCTGAGAAATATAAAGTTTGGTAATACCATGAACAAAGAAAATAAAACACTAAACTGTAAAAATCTAGTATCTCCTTTTTTCCGTATATTTGTATGTTTTTATGATTATATACAAAATATTCCACCTCATCTCATTACGGTGGATATATTAAATAGTTCAGAATTTGGAGAATTGCCACAATACCGTCACATTATCATTACAGCATTAAGCGACTTTTTTAAGGGAAACGAAGATATATTTTCGTCACTATTAAAAGATTAAAACACAAATTTAAAAAATAATTCATAACACCAAAATATTGGCAGGACATTAACAACTCAAACCCACAGTTTCACTGTAACATACATCACA
>WNGS01070396.1:7642-21133 GCA_020271785.1 Procambarus virginalis | reverse complement strand
CCTCCCCCCCCCCCCTGTTGGTTGGTGGCAGTGGTCTGGGAGTACAGGTTGTCTCACTGCACCCTGCCAGGTCACTCTCATTGGTCACTCTCATTCGTCACTCTCATTCGTCACTCTCATTGGTCACCTTCTCATTGGTCACTCTCATTGGTCACTCTCGTTGGTCACTGATTGGTCACTCTCATTGGTCACTCTCATCACAGGATCAGTTCTACGTCTTCGTCGTGAGACGGAAGCTATTGGGCCTTTATTGCTATCATTCGTAACCTTTTTCTTTTTTTTCTTGGCATGAATCCTCGAAATATTTCGTAAAATCTCTGGAACCCTTATCTAGTTGACACGCACGCACGCACGCACGATACACACACGCACGCACGATACACGCACACACACACACACACACACGCACGCACGATACACACACACACACCCACACACACACACACACACACACACACACACACACACACACACACACACACACACACACACACACACGCACGCACGCACACACACACACACCACACACACACACAACACACACACACACACACAACACACACACACACACACACACACGCACGCACGATACACACACACACACACCACACGCCACGACACAACACACACACACACACACACACACACACACCACACACACACACACACACACACACACACACACACACACACACACACACACACACACACACACACGATACACTCACACGCACGCACGCACGACACACACACACGCACGACACACACGCACGCACGCACGCACGACAGACACGCACGCAGGCTTCACAAACCGTCATGGATAAATGCCCAAAAAAGCCGTGTAAAACGATAGGGTTACTAATGAATTATCTCGGACTTTTGAATAAAATTTTACAAGAATATTGTATATTTCAACTGACTTATTACTGTGAAAAGACCGACCAACATTTTCACTTCGCATCCGGCTTACTTGTTAAAACATTGTGAATATATTTTGTAATGCTTTTGTGCTAATTTAATTGTTTTTATGCAGTTAATGGAACAAAACAGGTTACTTGTTTGTGTTTTATGATGTTTACAGTTGAAAATAATACATGTTAATATTTTCATGTAAGTAGATTAACACCTTCTTATATTTCCGCATTGTCCAAAACTTGCACGCGGGTGATGGGGCGTGTACAGGGGCTCAGCCCGCAGGCCGGGGGCGTGTGTGTGTGTGAACAGCCTGCAGGCAGGCCGGTGGCGTGAGTACCTGGGTGGGACGCCAAGCAGCAGCAGCAGCAGCAGCAGCGCAGCAGCAGCAGCAGCAGCAGCAGCAGCAGCAGCAGCAGCAGCAGCAGCAGCAGCAGCGTATCCTGGCCACTGACGCCACACCGCTACTCCCTGTGTCACCTTTAACCCGCGTGTCGGGTGGCGCCGGCGGGAGAGGCAGATGTGTGGCAGTCACCATGTGTGTCGCCATGATGTCCGTGGTGGGTGTGGCTCTCCATACCTGTCACTACACCGTGTGGCTCTCGATACCTGTCACCACACCATGTGTGTGTGTGTGCTGCCATGCGTGTTGTGCACGCACGTGTGCGCGTTGATGCACGTGTGTGTGTTGATGCACGCACGTGTGCGTGTTGATGCACGCACGTGTGCGTGTTTGTGCACGCACGTGTGCGTGTTGGTGCACGCACGTGTGCGTGTTGGTGCACGCACGTGTGCGTGTTGGTGCACGCACGTGTGCGTGTTGGTGCACGCACGTGTGCGTGTTGGTGCACGTGTGTGTGTGTGTGTTGGTGCACGCACGTGTGTGTGTGTACTCACCTAGTTGTGCTTGCGGGGGATGAGCTCTGGCTCTTTGGTCCCGCCTCTCAACCGTCAATCAACAGGTGTTCAGGTTCCTGAGCCTATGGGCTCTATCATATCTACACTTGAAACTGTGTATGGAGTCAGCCTCCACCACATCACTTCCTAATGCATTCCATTTTTCAACCACTCTGACACTAAAAAAGTTCTTTCTAATATCTCTGTGGCTCATTTGGGCACTCAGTTTCCACCTGTGTCCCCTAGTGCGTGTGCCCCTTGTGTTAAATAGCCTGTCTTTATCAACCCTGTCATTCCCCTGAGAATCTTGAATGTGGTGATCATGTCCCCCCTAACTCTTCTGTCTTCCAACGAAGTGAGGTTCAATTCCCGTAGTCTCTCCTCGTAGCTCATACCTCTCAGCTCGGGTACTAGTCTGGTGGCAAACCTTTGAACCTTTTCCAGTTTAGTCTTATGCTTGACTAGATATGGAGCCATGCTGGAGCCGCATACTGACATATGTGGTATATAATGTTCTGAAAGATTCCTTACACAAGTTTCTAAAGGCCGTTCTTATGTTAGCCAACCTGGCATATGCTGCTGATGTTATCCTCTTGATATGAGCTTCAGGGGACAGGTCTGGCGTGATATCAACCCCCAGGTCTTTCTCTCTCTCTGACTCTTGAAGTATTTCATCTCCCAAGTGATACCTTGTATCTGGTCTCCTGCTTCCTACCCCTATCTTCATTACATTACATTTGCTTGGGTTAAACTCTAACAGCCATTTGTTCGACCATTCCTGCAGCTTGTCCAGGTCTTCTTGAAGCCTCAAACTGTCCTCCTCTGTCTTAATCCTTCTCATAATTTTGGCATCGTCAGCAAACATTGAGAGGAATGAGTCTATACCCTCTGGGAGATCATTTACGTATATCAGAAACAGGATAGGTCCAAGCACAGAGCCCTGTGGGACTCCACTGATGACTTCACGCCATTCTGAGGCCTCACCCCTCACTATAACTCTCTGCTTCCTATTGCTTAGGTACTCCCTTATCCACTGGAGCGCCCTACCAGTTACTCCTGCCTGTTTCTCCAGCTTATGCATCAACCTTTTATGGGGTACTGTGTCAAAGGCTTTCCGACAGTCCAAAAAAATGCAATCCGCCCATCCTTCTCTTTCTTGCTTAATCTTTGTCACCTGATCGTAGAATTCTATCGAGCCTGTAAGGCAAGATTTACCTTCCCTGAACCCATGTTGATGGGTTGTCACGAAGTCTCTTCTCTCCAGATGTGTTACCAGGTTTTTTCTCACAATCTTCTCCATCACCTTGCATGGTATACAAGTTAAGGACACTGGCCTGTAGTTCAGTGCCTCTTGTCTGTCACCCTTTTCAGATATTGGTACTACATTAGCAGTCTTCCATATTTCTGGTAGGTCTCCCGTTTCCAGTGACCTACTATACACTATGGAGAGTGGCAAGCAAAGTGCTCCTGCACATTCTTTCATTACCCACGGTGAGATTCCATCCGGCCCAACAGCTTTTCTCACATCCAGCTCCAATTGGTGCTTCTTGACCTCATCTCTTGTAATTTCGAACCTTTCCAAGGTCACCTGGTTTGCTGCCACCTCTCCTAGCGCCGTGACTTCTCCCTGTTCTATTGTAAAGACCTCCTGGAACCTTTTGTTGAGTTCTTCACACACCTCTTTGTCATTCTCTGTGTACCTGTCCTCGCCCACCCTAAGTTTCATCACCTGTTCCTTCACTGTTATCTTCCTCCTGATGTGACTGTGTAGTAGCTTTGGTTCGGTCTTGGCTTTATTAGCTATATCATTTTCATACCTTTTCTCAGCTGCTCTTCTCACACTAACATACTCGTTCCTGGTTCTCTGGTATCTCTCTCTACTTTCTGGCGTTCTGTTATTACGGAAGTTCCTCCATGCCCTTTTGTGCAGCTCCTTTGCTTTCATACATTCCCTATTAAACCACGGATTCTTCCTTTGCTTCTCTGTTTTTTCCTGTTGGGCTGGGACAAACCTGCTTACAGCCTCCTGACATTTTTGGGTGACATAGTCCATCATGTCTTGTACGGACTTGGTTCCGAGTTCTCTGTCCCAATGTATATCCCATAGGAATTTATTCATCTCCTCATAGTTTCCCTTTCGGTACGCCAGCCCTTTGTTTCCCAGTTCTTTTTTGGGGATGATAATTCCTAGCTCAACCAGGTACTCAAAGCTCAATACACTATGATCACTCATTCCCAAGGGGGCTTCCAACTTAACTTCCCTTATATCCGACTCATTTAGGGTAAATATCAGATCAAGCAACGCTGGTTCATCTCCTCCTCTCGTTCTTGTCGGTCCCTTGACGTGTTGACTTAGAAAGTTTCTTGTTGCCACATCCAGCAGCTTAGCTCTCCATGTGTCTGGGCCTCCATGTGGGTCTCTGTTCCCCCAATCTATCTTTCCATGGTTGAAGTCTCCCATGATTAGTAGCCTGGATCCGTTCCTGCTAGCCACAGAAGCTGCTCTCTCTATTATATTGATGATGGCCATGTTGTTTCTATCATATTCCTGTCTGGGTCTTCTGTCATTCGGTGGGGGGTTGTATATGACTACTATTATAATTTTCTGTCCTCCAGTTGCTATGGTGCCTGATATGTAGTCACTGAAACCTTCACAGTTCTGAATTACCATCTCTTCGAAACTCCAACCTTCTCTTAGTAGCAAAGCTACACCACCTCCTCCTCTCTCTTCTCTCTCTTTCCTCACGACATAGTAGCCCTGTGGAAACACTGCATTTGTTATGGTGTTTGTTAGCTTTGTTTCGGTGAGTGCTATTATGTCTGGATTTTCTTCGAGTCCTCATTCTCCATGTTCACTTGTTTTATTTGTAATCCCATCTATGTTAGTGTACATTGCCTTGAAGCTCACTTTCTTCTGTTCATTTACATATCCCTTTCTTGGCGAGCATTCTGCTGGTGTGGGAAGCTGTTCCGTGGGTGAGAAGATCTGTAAGGTGGTTTGCAGGGTCTCAGAGGAGTTTGGGGTGGGGGGTGGGGGTTTCAGGGAAGGGGGGACAGGTAGGGTGTGGGTTAAGGAGATAGGGGGGACATGTGTTGGTGCACGCACGTGTGTGTGTGTTGGTGCACGCACGTGTGTGTGTGTTGGTGCACGCACGTGTGTATGTGTGTTGGTGCACGCACGTGTGTGTGTGTGTTGGTGCACGCACGTGTGTGTGTGTGTTGGTGCACGCACGTGTGTGTGTGTGTTGGTGCACGCACGTGTGTGTGTTGGTGCACGCACGTGTGTGTGTGTTGGTGCACGCACGTGTGTGTGTGTGTGTTGGTGCACGCACGTGTGTGTGTGTTGGTGCATGCACGTGTGTGTGTGTGTGTTGGTGCACGCACGTGTGTGTGTGTGTTGGTGCACGCACGTGTGTGTGTTGGTGCACGCACGTGTGTGTGTGTTGGTGCACGCACGTGTGTGTGTGTTGGTGCACGCACGTGTGTGTGTGTTGGTGCACGCACGTGTGTGTGTTGGTGCACGCACGTGTGTGTGTGTTGGTGCACGCACGTGTGTGTGTGTTGGTGCACGCACGTGTGTGTGTGTTGGTGCACGCACGTGTGTGTGTGTTGGTGCACGCACGTGTGTGTGTGTTGGTGCACGCACGTGTGTGTGTGTTGGTGCACGCACGTGTGTGTGTGTTGGTGCACGCACGTGTGTGTGTGTTGGTGCACGCACGTGTGTGTGTGTTGGTGCACGCACGTGTGTGTGTGTTGGTGCACGCACGTGTGTGTGTGTTGGTGCACGCACGTGTGTGTGTGTTGGTGCACGCACGTGTGTGTGTGTTGGTGCACGCACGTGTGTGTGTGTTGGTGCACGCACGTGTGTGTGTGTTGGTGCACGCACGTGTGTGTGTGTGTGTGTGTTGGTGCACGCACGTGTGTGTGTGTGTGTTGGTGCACGCACGTGTGTGTGTGTGTGTTGGTGCACGCACGTGTGTACTCACCTAATTGTGCTTGCGGGGGTTGAGCTTTGGCTCTTTGGTCCCGCCTCTCAACTGTCAATCAACTGGTGTACAGATTCCTGAGCCTATTGGGCTCTATCATATCTACATTTGAAACTGTGTATGGAGTCAGCCTCCACCACATCACTTCCTAGTGCATTCCATTTACTAACTACTCTGACACTGAAAAAGTTCTTTCTAATGTCTCTGTGGCTCATTTGGGTACTCAGCTTCCACCTGTGTCCCCTTGTTCGCGCCCCTCCAGTGTTGAATAGTTCATCCTTGTTTACCCGGTCAGTTCCCCTGAGGATTTTGTAGGTTGTGATCATGTCCCTGGGACTAGTCTAGTAGCATACCTTTGGACTTTTTCCAGCTTCGTCTTGTGCTTGACAAGGTACGGGCTCCATGCTGGGGCCGCATACTCCAGGATTGGTCTTACATATGTGGTGTACAAGATTCTGAATGATTCCTTACACAGGTTCCTGAACGCCGTTCTGATGTTAGCCAGCCTCGCATATGCCGCAGACGTTATTCTCTTTATGTGGGCTTCAGGAGACAGGTTTGGTGTGATATCAACTCTTAGATCTCTCTCTCTGTCTGTTTCATGAAGTACTTCATCACCTATTCTGTATCCTGTGTCTGGCCTCCTTTTTCCACTGCCTAGTTTCATTACTTTGCATTTACTTGGGTTGAACTTCAACAGCCATTTGTTGGACCATTCACTCAGTCTATCTAGGTCATCTTGTAGCCTCCTACTATCGTCCTCTGTTTCAATCCTCATAATTTTTGCATCGTCGGCAAACATTGAGAGGAACGAATCTATACCCTCTGGGAGATCATTTACATATACCAGAAACAGTATAGGTCCAAGGACTGACCCCTGCGGGACTCCACTTGTAACGTCTCGCCAATCTGAGATTTCACCCCTCACACAGACTCGTTGTCTCCTGTTGCTTAGGTACTCCTCTATCCACCGGAGTACCTTCCTTTCACTCCAGCCTGCATCTCCAACTTTCGCACTAGCCTCTTGTGTGGCACTGTATCAAAGGCTTTTTGACAATCCAAAAATATGCAGTCTGCCCACCCTTCTCTTTCTTGCCTTATTTTTGTTGCCTGGTCGTAGAATTCAAGTAACCCTGTGAGGCAGGACCTGCCATCCCTGAACCCATGTTGATGCTGTGTTACAAAGTTCCTTCGCTCCAGATGCTCCACTAGTTTTTTCGCACAATCTTCTCCATCAGCTTGCATGGTATGCAGGTTAGGGACACTGGCCTGTAGTTCAGTGCCTCCTGTCTATCCCCTTTCTTGTATATCGGGACTACGTTAGCTGCTTTCCAAATATCTGGCAGTTCCCCTGTTGCCAGTGATTTGTTATACACTATGGAGAGTGGTAGGCACAGTTCTCTTGCTGCTTCCTTTAGAACCCATGGGAGATTCCATCTGGGCCTATAGCCTTTGTCACATCCAACTCTAGTAAACACTTCCTTACTTCCCCGCTGGTAATCTCAAACTCTTCCAGTGGTTCCTGGTTAGCTATTCCCTCTCTTACCTCTGGAATTTCTCCTTGCTCGAAGGTGAAGACCTCCTGGAATTTCTTATTCAACTCCTCACACACTTCCTTGTCATTTGTAGTGAATCCTTCCGCCCCTATCCTCAGTTTCATAACATGTTCCTTTACTGTTGTTTTCTCCTGATGTGGCTATGCAACAATTTAGGCTGAGTCTTTGCCTTGCTTGCGATGTCATTTTCGTATTGTCTTTCTGCCTCTCTTCTCATCCTGACATATTCATCCTGGCATTCTGGTATCTTTCTCTGCTCTCCAGTGTCCTGTTATTCCTATAGTTTCTCCATGCCCTTTTACTTTGCTGCTTAGCTAGCCTACATCTTGATTAAACCATGGGTTTCTCATCTTCATTTCTCTGTTTTCCTTTGGACGGGGACAAACTTGTTTGCTGCGTCCTTGCACTTCTGCCGTGATGTAGTCCATCATATTTCTTGTGTGTAATGTGTGTGTCATGGTGTTGGTGCACGCACGTGTGTGTGTGTGNACGTTGTTGGGGGGGATGGTGGTGGCTCCTGTTATGCTCGTCTCTGGGGTTGCTGGCCTGCTGGTGGAGGGTTCCCCACACCCCTCTCAAGTTACTACGGATACTGAGCAGAACCCTCGGTCTCCCTCGTTTTATTCCCTCTTCTTGCATCTCTTGCTTCTGCTGACCATTCCTCTCTCTTCTCTAGTCATGTCCCGACCTTAATGCAGGTCGGCGTTCAATTCCCGACCGTCCACAAGTGGTTCGGCACTATTCCTTTCCCCCGCCCTATCTCAAATCCTTATCTTGATCCCTTCCATGTGCTATATATTCGTAATGGCTTGGCGCTTTCCCTTAATTTCTTCCCACCGACGGTGTCGGTGTGAGGAGAGACTCGGTCTCTACCCACGCACAGGTCAATGTGAACTAACTCGTCACTAGTGAACATTCAGGACACTAACATATAAGTTAGATCCTCTTCTAAGGATTCTCGGCGTTGATGCTGGGGATAATTTCATCGATTTCCCGGTCGGTTATCTGTGTGCTGACGACCCTCCTGGCTCTGATGGCTCTGACGCCCCTCCTGGCTCTGATGGCTCTGACGCCCCTCCTGGCTCTGATGGCTCTGACGCCCCTCCTGGCTCTGATGGCTCTGACGCCCCTCCTGGCTCTGATGGCTCTGACGCCCCTCCTGGCTCTGATGGCTCTGACGCCCCTCCTGGCTCTGATGGCTCTGACGCCCCTCCTGGCTCTGATGGCTCTGACGCCCCTCCTGGCTCTGATGGCTCTGACGCCCCTCCTGGCTCTGATGGCTCTGACGCCCCTCCTGGCTCTGATGGCTCTGACGCCCCTCCTGGCTCTGATGGCTCTGACGCCCCTCCTGGCTCTGATGGCTCTGACGCCCCTCCTGGCTCTGATGGCTCTGACGCCCCTCCTGGCTCTGATGGCTCTGACGCCCCTCCTGGCTCTGATGGCTCTGACGCCCCTCCTGGCTCTGATGGCTCTGACGCCTCTCCTGGCTCTGATGGCTCTGACGCCCCTCCTGGCTCTGATGGCTCTGACGCCCCTCCTGGCTCTGATGGCTCTGACGCCCCTCCTGGCTCTGATGGCTCTGACGCCCCTCCTGGCTCTGATGGCTCTGACGCCCCTCCTGGCTCTGATGGCTCTGACGCCCCTCCTGGCTCTGATGGCTCTGACGCCCCTCCTGGCTCTGATGGCTCTGACGCCCCTCCTGGCTCTGATGGCTCTGACGCCCCTCCTGGCTCTGATGGCTCTGACGCCCCTCCTGGCTCTGATGGCTCTGACGCCCCTCCTGGCTCTGATGGCTCTGACGCCCCTCCTGGCTCTGATGGCTCTGACGCCTCTCCTGGCTCTGATGGCTCTGACGCCCCTCCTGGCTCTGATGGCTCTGACGCCCCTCCTGGCTCTGATGGCTCTGACGCCCCTCCTGGCTCTGATGGCTCTGACGCCCCTCCTGGCTCTGATGGCTCTGACGCCCCTCCTGGCTCTGATGGCTCTGACGCCCCTCCTGGCTCTGATGGCTCTGACGCCCCTCCTAGCTCTGATGGCTCTGACGCCCCTCCTGGCTCTGATGGCTCTGACGCCCCTCCTAGCTCTGATGGCTCTGACGCCCCTCCTGGCTCTGATGGCTCTGACGCCCCTCCTGGCTCTGATGGCTCTGACGCCCCTCCTGGCTCTGATGGCTCTGACGCCCCTCCTGGCTCTGATGGCTCTGACGCCCCTCCTGGCTCTGATGGCTCTGACGCCCCTCCTGGCTCTGATGGCTCTGACGCCCCTCCTGGCTCTGATGGCTCTGACGCCCCTCCTGGCTCTGATGGCTCTGACGCCCCTCCTGGCTCTGATGGCTCTGACGCCCCTCCTGGCTCTGATGGCTCTGACGCCCCTCCTGGCTCTGATGGCTCTGACGCCCCTCCTGGCCCTAATGGCTCTGACGCCCCTCCTGGCTCTAATGGCTCTGACGCCCCTCCTGGCCCTAATGGCTCTGACGCCCCTCCTGGCCCAAATGGCTCTGACGCCCCTCCTGGCCCTAATGGCTCTGACGCCCCTCCTGGCCCTGATGGCTCTGACGCCCCTCCTGGCCCTAATGGTTCTGACGCCCCTCCTGGCCCTGATGGCTCTGACGCCCCTCCTGGCCCTGATGGCTCTGACGCCCCTCCTGGCCCTAATGGCTCTGACGCCCCTCCTGGCCCTGATGGCTCTGACGCCCCTCCTGGCCCTAATGGTTCTGACGCCCCTCCTGGCCCTAATGGTTCTGACGCCCCTCCTGGCCCTAATGGCTCTGACGCCCCTCCTGGCCCTAATGGCTCTGACGCCCCTCCTGGCTCTGATGGCTCTGATGCCCCTCCTGGCTCTAATGGCTCTGACGCCCCTCCTGGCTCTGATGGCTCTGACGCCCCTCCTGGCTCTAATGGCTCTGACGCCCCTCCTGGCTCTGACGCCCCTCCTGGCCCTAATGGCTCTGACGCCCCTCCTGGCCCTAATGGCTCTGACGCCCCTCCTGGCCCTAATGGCTCTGACGCCCCTCCTGGCCCTAATGGCGCTGACGCCCCTCCTGGCCCTAATGGCTCTGACGCCCCTCCTGGCCCTAATGGCTCTGACGCCCCTCCTGGCCCTAATGGCTCTGACGCCCCTCCTGGCCCTAATGGCTCTGACGCCCCTCCTGGCCATAATGGCTCTGACGCCCCTCCTGGCCCTAATGGCTCTGACGCCCCTCCTGGCCCTAATGGCTCTGACGCCCCTCCTGGCCCTAATGGCTCTGACGCCCCTCCTGGCCCTAATGGCTCTGACGCCCCTCCTGGCCCTAATGGCTCTGCCAACCATGTAACGACGAGGTTGGGTGAGGTTATATCATGAGGTTATCTTGAGATGATTTCGGGGCTTAGCGTCCCCGCGGCCCGGTCCTCGACCAGGCCTCCTTTTTGTTGCACATCCCCCAGGAAGCAGCCCGTAGCAGCTGTCTAACTCCCAGGTACCTATTCACGGCTAGGTGAACAGAGGCATTAGGGTGAAAGAAACTCTGCCAATTTGTTTCAGCCTCCACCGGGGGATCGAACCCGGAACCTCAAGACTACGAATCCCGAGCGCTGTCCACTCAGCCGATCCATAGACACCGTACAGGAGGTCCTTGTGTCGTAGACACAGACAACACACAGCACAGCAGGGGGGGGGGCACCAGTGTAGCAGAGGTCACCAGTCTCACACAACGATTGATTATTGATGATTAAGCCATCCAAAAGGTGGCACGGGCATGAATAGCCCGTAAGTGGTGGCCCTTTTGTGCCATCACCAGTATCAGGAGCTGATACTGGAGATGTGTGGAGGTGCGACTGCACACTGCGTGACGGGAGATGGTCCAGGACGGACCGAAACGTCGTCGTCTCTTCACCTTCTAGTGTGTGGTCTGGTCAACAAAAATGTCTCCCGTGGGCCACACAAGGGGATACTGGTAATTACTAGCATTTGATTACGCTAACAAATGGCGGTAGAAAACCCCACCCGTTACAGGGACGCTTCCTTGGGTCACAGTCCGGACTCCAGCTCCGTGACCCACCGGCCCAGTTCCCACCGCCAACGTGACCGCCAGGATGGCGTCGTCAGCGTACCCGCCTGCGACCCCTGCAGGCCGCAGGTACTTCCAGCGGACGGCCGCGGCTGGTCGCTGTATGCTCGCTCTCTTCACCTTAGTGGCCGCAACTCTCTCCTGCGGAATGTGGCAAGAAATATTCCAGCCATATATTGGTGTGTGGATATTTTGTTGGTGGAGCCGTTTTGGCTGAGTAGCTGAGGAAGCGGCGGCAGAAGCCGACGCAGCTGAAGCGGCAGCAGAAGCCGGCGCAGCTGAAGCGGCGGCGGAAGCCGGCGCAGCTGAAGCGGCGGCGGAAGCCGGCGCAGCTGAAGCGGCGGCAGAAGCCGACGCAGCTGAAGCGGCAGCAGAAGCCGGCGCAGCTGAAGCGGCGGCGGAAGCCGGCGCAGCTGAAGCGGCGGCAGAAGCCGACGCAGCTGAAGCGGCAGCAGAAGCCGGCGCAGCTGAAGCGGCAGCAGAAGCCGACGCAGCTGAAGCGGCAGCAGAAGCCGGCGCAGCTGAAGCGGCAGCAGAAGCCGACGCAGCTGAAGCGGCGGCAGAAGCCGACGCAGCTGAAGCGGCGGCAGAAGCCGACGCAGCTGAAGCGGCGGCAGAAGCCGACGCAGCTGAAGCGGCGGCAGAAGCCGACGCAGCTGAAGCGGCGGAAGAAGCCGACGCAGCTGAAGCGGCGGCAGAAGCCGACGCAGCTGAAGCGGCGGCAGAAGCCGACGCAGCTGAAGCGGCGGCAGAAGCCGACGCAGCTGAAGCGGCGGCAGAAGCCGACGCAGCTGAAGCGGCGGCAGAAGCCGACGCAGCTGAAGCGGCGGCAGAAGCCGACGCAGCTGAAGCGGCGGCAGAAGCCGACGCAGCTGAAGCGGCGGCAGAAGCCGACGCAGCTGAAGCGGCGGCAGAAGCCGACGCAGCTTGAGCGTGAGAAAGAGCGTCAACAGGTGCTGGTGCAGCTCTCCATGACAACCACACGTTTGTGCTTTTTGTGTTAGGCAGCACCAAGCTTCCTGCTGCTGCTGCTGGTGCTCCTGCTGCTGCTCCTGCTCCTGCTGCTGCTACTGCTGCTGCTCCTGCTGCTCCTGCTGCTCCTGCTGCTGCTCCTGCTGCTATTGCTGCTGCTGCTACTGCTGCTGCTCCTGCTGATGCTGCTCCTGCTGCTGCTGCTGCTCCTGCTGCTGCTCCTGCTGCTGCTACTGCTGCTGCTACTGCTGCTGCTCCTGCTGCTGCTCCTGCTGCTGCTGCTGCTGCTACTGCTGCTGCTGCTGCTGCTCCTGCTCCTGCTCCTCCTGCTGCTCCTGCTGCTGTTGTTCCTATTCCCTCCGTTCCATGCTGCGGGTCCTGAGTATTATTGATGACGCTTTAGCTGTCGAGCAAATCTAATTTTAATTTGGTGTTGTATTGTATATAACCAAGTTCAGTGTCCGACAGTCACCTAGTGCACCTTGCTCGAAGGTTCGTGCTGTGAGTAGTTTGCTGGTACTCGTGATTCGCACCAGTAGGCGTACTTCCGTGGTAGTTAGTGTTCTCCTTTAATTACACATACTACCTAACTGGACGGGTCATTAATTACACATACTACCTAACTGGACGGGTCATTAATTACACATACTACCTAACTGGACGGGTCATTAATTACACATATTACCTAACTGGACGGGTCATTAATTACACATACTACCTAACTGGACGGGTCATTAATTACACACATTACCTAACTGGACGGGTCATTAATTACACATATTACCTAACTGGACGGGTCATTAATTACACATATTACCTAACTGGACGGGTCATTAATTACACACATTACCTAACTGGACGGTCATTAATTACACATACTACCTAACTGGACGGGTCATTATTACACACATACCTAACTGGACGGGTCATTAATTACACATATTACCTAACTGACGGGTCATAATTACACATTACCTAACTGGACGGGTCATTATTACACATATTACCTAACTGACGGGTCATTAATTACACATATTACCTAACTGGACGGTCATTAATTACACATATTACCTAACTGGACGGGTCATTAATTACACATATTACCTACTGGACGGGTCAT
>WNGS01070394.1:0-12720 GCA_020271785.1 Procambarus virginalis | reverse complement strand
GGATTTATCATCTATAGCTTTGGAGTTGTCTATTGATCTAACCGAAGCAGATGGAAAACACCTTTAGGAGATGCTAAAAACATCTCGCTAGTGAATGGATTATCGCAAACTCTATTCAAATCCGCTATTTGTGTATTTAAACGAAACAGTAGTTGAAACCAGCTCATTATTCTCATTCTGGTCATACAAAGTTATTATCTACGATTTCTGGGTGTAAGGCTAACTGCTATGATAAACTGTCACAGTTTTTAACCGAGTCGATCCTGGTAAAATTGAAGCTGGTTATTTCACTAACGCCTCGGCTGGGGAGAAGCAACGGATGACTGATATGAAAACGAGTGCGTGAATACTTGTTTTAAACTAATGTTGGATGTCACATCAGTTAGTGAATATGTTTTAGATAATGTGGACATCAGGGTGCGGCTCGAACTTCAACCTGATAAATGGCTTATACTCAGCGATAATGAACACGCTAATTTTAAATACAATATCAAGTCTACACGACTATGGGTGGATCGGGTATTGCCATACCCTGAAGGATTAGTAGCCGTTAATAAAGCCATGGTGCAGAACAACTCTCCTATTACATATACTTTTAATAAAACTTTTACAAAACGTATATATTGGGCACAGGTCAGCGCTCGATAACGATGGACCAACCGTGGGGGACTGTTATACCTGAACATTTATATATGATCATCCTTGATATGGAGGCCGTGTCTGGTGCATATAATCGCAACCCGCTTTATTTGGAAAACTGTGAGCTTAGTAAAGTATTGATATCACAGAATAGCACTAATATTGTCAATATTGGGTGTGACTTCCCTCATAACTGCGCCAAGTTGTATTACACAGCATTACAAGCCTTAGGCTTCGATAAAGACAATATATTGTCTTATGATACATATGTGAATGGTGGAACCATACTGGCCTTTAATTTACAACCTGAGGATATAGATGACACCATCCCGATTGAAAAAAGTGGTAATCTGCGGATTGCTTTGGAATTTAAACGCGGTGTGGATAGAAATAAAGTCATTCTAGTTTACGGGTCTACAACATGTGATCAGCATTAACGCAGATCGTCGCGTTATTTGTGATACGCGAGGATAAATATTAATATGAATTGTTTGGAAATAAATGAGGCTATCAGAAGCAATTTAGGTGATAAGGTAAACTACCTCGGATGTTTCCTAGCTGATGACGTAAGGAAAATAGTGACAAAAATACATAAAAAAGACCTGTGGTGTTCATAATCAACACTCTGGAGTCTGGTTCACGTAATAAAATGGGACATTGGATAACATTCTATGTAAATAAGGAAGAAGGTAGAAGCGAGATAGTTATACTAGACAGTTACGCTAATCCTGCAATTGGATCTTATTCAAGATATTTCGAAGAGTTTATGTCCTACTTCCAAGACTATGTCCTATATATTATGAAGAAAAGGATTCAATCCCTGAATAGTTATTTCTGTGGGAATTACGCCGTTTATTTTGCCTATCATTTTCCAGACTAGGCTTGAAGGACGCCCTGCTTCACTTTGATGAAGCATTTAAATATGGACAATTCGCAAGAATGAATGAAAAAGTGTTGAAATTCAATTATGCTCAGATGAAAATGCCTGTGTGTAAGCAAACTTTCTGCTTAAACGGCAATGATGCTGCGTGTGAAACGTTGTGTGACGAAGTGGGTGATAGTGCGGTGAGTAATACTTTATGTTAGGATTGAATGATGAACATAATAATGTCTGTGTTTATTTTTACAACATTGACAACAAAAAACTTATAACCTTTTTTCCTTTCTACAGATTGCCAGGTAGACTAGCGTGCTGGGAAGGATCAATGGAGTGGATGAAGGACTCCCAATCTATCTGTCTACAGATTGGATGATTGGCTAGGATGACCAGCTTATTATATTATTTATTATCGTTGTAAATCGCTTAAGTGTTTAATAAAGAAATAAATTTATATAATGTGTTTACTTTCCCGTTTTATTGCATATAATCTCTGCTGAGGGGAGATATGACGCCACCTATGCTAGAAAAGAGAAACGTTTCCGGTCAAATGAGAAGTGATTGATTGATGGTTGACAGGTGATGGCCTGTTGGGGGAGAGCATCTCTCAGTCCTCTCTAAGACATCGAAAAGTACTTAAGGTTAATGGTTCACTTCCTGCTGCCACTCCCTTCTCCTCCTACCCTCCGGTCTGTCTGTCTGTCTGTCTGTCTGTCTGTCTGTCTGTCTGTTGTCTGTGTCTGTCTGTCTGTCGCCTCTTTCTTTCTCTCCTACCCTCTGGCACTTCATGGATAATGGATGTCCCCTCACTTTCCTCCTTCTCTCGTCTTAACTCCCTGCCCCTCTCAGGTATTGGGGGTCCCCCCTCCCTCCACATGTCCGCATACCAAGCACATAGCTTCCATCCCTACCCAACGGAAGCTGACAAACCACAAAATGGCTCTAAACACTCACGCCATAGGGGGGAGGTCCCTCACTCTCCCTCAGACTCCCTATCCCCTCCCTCACCCCTGTCCCTCCCCTACCCCAACAACATATGTTGGGTCATCTAGAGCACTCATACTCTAGACGCATAACAATACATATCTTTAATCATAAACTATTATCTACACACATGCTTAAGTCTATGGAAAACAAACATACTATTCATTTACTCTTAACAACATATCCACTTACCTCTTACTTACCTCATACCACATAGCGCTACATACTCCCCTACACCCCAAAACAATATGACCCCAATCTTCCCTGACCACATACCCAAACACCAGATGCTCACACATGATTAAGTCTACGGAAAACAAACATACATATTCATTTACTCTTAACAACATAACCACATACCTCTTACTTCACCACATACCACATAGCCTACATACACCCCTACCTCCCAAACAACATGACCACAATCTTCCCTGACCACATACCCAAAACACCGGACGCTTACACGCGTCCGACACGCCCCAACTTCTGGGAAAACCCCTTACAACATTATGTGGCTACATACTGGAGCACCACATGGCCAGCTGGCTCTAATGAGCTCACCTGGCCAGATGGCGTGCACGGTTGTAGTCGCACTTTACACTACTTCAGAGTAGTTAGTAAATGGAATGCACTAGAAAGTGATGTGGTGGAGGCTGACTCCATACACAGTTTGAAATGTACATATGATAGAGCCCAGTAGGCTCAGGTCTCTGTACACCAATAGATTGACGGTTCAGAGGCGGGATCAATGAGCCAGAGCTCAACCCCCGCAAGTGCAACTAGGTGAGTACTTAGTTATACTCACCTAGCTGTACTAACCTAACTGAACTCACCTAGCTTTACTCACCAAGCTGTACTTGCCTAGATATGTTAATCTAGTTATACTAACCTAATTGTACTCACTTAGTTGTACTCACTTAGCTGTTCTCACATAAGTGTACTCACTTAGCTTTACTCACCAACCTGTACTCACCTAGCTGTTCTTGCCTGGATGTGCTCATCTAGTTACACGCATCTAACTGTACTCACTTAGTTGTACTCACTTAGCTGTTCTCACATAAGTGTACTCACTTAGCTTTACTCACCAACCTGTACTCACCTAGCTGTTCTTGCCTGGATGCGCTCATCTAGTTACACTCATCTAACATAAGAACAAAGTCAACTGCAAAAGGCCTATTGGCCCATACGAGGCAGCTCCTATCTATAACCATCCAATCCCACTCATATACATGTCCAGCCCGCGCTTGAAACAATCGAGGGACCCCACTCCACCACGTTACGCGGTAATTGGTTCCACAAACCAATAACCCTGTTACCGAACCAGTATTTACCCAATTACCCAAGTCTTTCCTAAATCTAAATTTATCCAATTTATGCCCATTGTTTCGTGTTCTGTCTTGTGTTGATACTTCTAATACATTATAAATATCCCCTTTGTTGTGTCCATTCATCCACTTGTAAACGTCTATCATGTCACCCCTAACTCTTCGCCTTTCCAGTGAATGCCATTTAAGCTTTGTAATCTTTCCTCATATGAACGATTTCTAATTTGGGGAATTAACTTAGTCATCCTACGCTGGACACGTTCAAGTGAATTTATATCCATTCTATAATATGGCGACCAAAACTGAACTGCATAATCTAAATGGAGCCTAACCTGAGCAAGATATAGCTTGAGAACCACACCACGTGTCTTGTTAACTGTACTCACTTAGTTGTACTCAGCTATCTGTTCTCACCTAACTGTATTCATCTAGTTGTACTCACCAAGTTGTACTCATCTAGGTGTATTCATAAAGCCTTACTCACTTTGCTGTACTCACCTAGCTTTGCTCATCAATAGTTATACTCATCTAAATATACTCACTGAATGAGTTGTACACGCCTAGGTGTACTCACCTAACAATACACATGTAGGTGTACCCACCTAGCTGAACTCACCTACCTGTGCGTATCCAGTGTTACTCACCTAATTGTACTCACTTAGCTGTACTCACCTGGTTGTAATCACCTAACTGCACTCACCTAGTTGTACTCACCTAGCTGTTTTCACCTAGCTGTGCTCATCTAGTTAAACAATACCCTAGTTGTACTCATCTAGTTTAACACTGAGTAGGCTTGCCACACAGGGGAGGCCTTGCAACATAGAAGAGGCCTATCAACACAGTGGAGGCCTTGCAACATAGAAGAGGCCTATCAATACAGTGGAGGCCTTGCAACACAGTGGAGGCCTTGCAACACATGCAGGCCTTGCCTCACAGGGAAGGCACTGAAACACATTGAGGTCATGCCACACAGTGGAGACCATGCCACACAGGCGAAGGCCTTGTAACACAGTAGAGGCCTTGTAACACATCATATGCCTTGCAACACAATGTATGCCTTGCAACACAGTGGAGGCCTTGCAACACAGTGTATGCCTTGCAACACAGTGGAGGCCTTGCAACACAGTGTATGCCTTGCAACACAGTGGAGGCCTTGCAACACAGTGGAGGCCTTGCAACACAGTGGAGGCCTTGCAACACAGTGGAGGCCTTGCAACACAGTGTATGCCTTGCAACACAGTGGAGGCCTTGTAACACAGTGTATGCCTTGCAACACAGTGGAGGCCTTGCAACACAGTGTATGCCTTGCAACACAGTGTATGCCTTGCAACACAGTGGAGGCCTTGCAACACAGTGGAGGCCTTGCAACACAGTGTATGCCTTGCAACACAGTGGAGGCCTTGCAACACAGTGGAGGCCTTGCAACACAGTGGAGGCCTTGTAACACAGTGTATGCCTTGCAACACAGTGGAGGCCTTGCAACACAGTGTATGCCTTGCAACACAGTGTATGCCTTGCAACACAGTGGAGGCCTTGCAACACAGTGGAGGCCTTGCAACACCGTGAAGGCCTTGTAACACAGTGTATGTCTTGCCACACAGGGACCATGTGATAAATAAATGAACATTAATTCATAACTCACCAGCATGAAGGTCTTGTCCCGAGCAACTGTGAGGTGAAGGCCTCGGAGAGCGAACAGTGAAACCAGGAGTGTTATGAAGTGTGGGGCCAGCTCCATCCTGCCACCAGCTGCTCTAACAGCTGGGTCAGTACACCACCAGCTTCTCCAACAGCTGGGTCAGTACACCACCAGCTTCTCCAACAGCTGGGTCAGTACACCACCAGCTGCTCCAACAGCTGGGTCAGTACACCACCAGCTTCTCCAACAGCTGGGTCAGTACACCACCAGCTTCTCCAACAGCTGGGTCAGTACACCACCAGCTTCTCCAACAGCTGGGTCAGTACACCACCAGCTTCTCCAACAGCTGGTCAGTACACCACCAGCTGCTCCAACAGCTGGGTCAGTACACCACCAGCTTCTCCAACAGCTGGGTCAGTACACCACCAGCTGGGTCAGTACACCACCAGCTGCTCCAACAGCTGGGTCAGTACGCCACTAGCTTCTCCAACAGCTGGGTCAGTACACCACCAGCTGGGTCAGTACACCACCAGCTGCTCCAACAGCTGGGTCAGTACACCACCAGCTTCTCCAACAGCTGAGTTCCTGCACCACCAGCTTCTCCAGCAGCTGGGTTCCTGCACCACCAGCTGTGTCCCTGCTATACCAGCTGGTTTCCGGTAAGCAAGCTGGTGCGCCGTATCTGTGGAAGAGTTAGTGTGAGGTGGAAGTGTTTCTTGGCATGATGAAAGGTATATAGTGTGTAATGGAGCTCAGCCGAGCCGTTGGACAGATAGCTATACGTTATTCGTAGGTGTTATTTATTTATTTAAGTGTTAATTTTGTACATCTATAGTTGTTGTTTTTTTTACAAATTTATAGTAACTTATTTACCGAAGAGCAAGTATTAATGGTAACATAACATTAAATATCTGTATTTGTAAACTGTAAACTCTAGAATTAGATTTAGAAGCAATATTTATGAATGATATTAAAATTTGTTGTAAAAAATCACAAGAATTATTTCAGTAACAACTTATGCAAATCATTACAATAAGAAGGTAACAATAGTGTAACTAAGCAGGTGTACAGCAGTGTAATCCAAACTTTACATTTTGACTTCAAGTGACTAAGTTTTAATTTACAATTTGAAAGGTGATATTCTGAAAAAAATGTAGTTTCCCTTAGATCAGTGATAAATATGTCTTCCTTTTACTTTACAAAAGTTAGACTATAAGAATCCAATTTCTTGGACTAAGAAACTCATCTTTATTTATATTTATTTAAAAAGTTTTATATAAATATAAATATAATATCTCATTTATACAAAAAGTTTTCACACAGTCAACAAATTCTAGGACTATCCTGGACCTAAGTCACTTACAACACACAGTTCTCCCGCATCATAGATCTTACTTCAAAGTAACTCAAAACGCCTGTCAGTAAGCCATCTCTCTGTGAAAGTAGTTCCTTCAACAGTCCATATATCCAGTTGGGGGGGGGGGGCCTCCCTTGTATTATTTTATCTTGATTTTAACTTGTTTTATTCTATCCTGTATACCTGCTGCATCATTATTTATACCACTCATTCCTGAGTAGTATCTCCCGACAATTAAGTTTACATTTTTGGAAAAGTTGTAGTGGCCAGTGACAAGTTAGTGGCTGAAAAGATAATTAAGTTTTCTAGATGAACGATTCCCTTCAGAAAAAAAGAGATCATTCGTTTATGATTTATTTATTTCAAGTGTAGACGTGGACATCAGGTCTGATATTAGAGTGCAATAAGTGGGAGGATGTACACCCATGATTCATCTTAAACATTTCCTCCATTCACGATTAAGCTTATCCAGATAAATAATTTGAAAGTCGCATAGTTCACATCCATACAGGCCTAGTCACTTACTGTTAAATGACATTAATGTCGACCAGGTATCAAGCTGACCGAACTAACCCATGATATTTATTATACCTTTTTATTATGTTCAATCCTGTCATATGTGCTGTAGCGTCCTTTAACTTACAAGAATCGTTTAAAATTGATCACAATTTGAAATTAATAAACAGAGAGATCACTGTAAGGTTGTAGTCAACATTATTACTTTCACATTATCATATCAAGGTTGCCATAGCATCTATGGTGGGTGCAAGTGGTACTAGATCAGTGTTACAGAAAACATTGGCATTATTACTGTCGATGTGACAGTCAGTTCTTCTGGCTTTCAATACTTTCAACAGTCGATCTAGATAGATAACAAATAATACAGTACAAAAAACAGCACTTTATTTGATCCCGTGTTTTTGTAAGAAATATTCAGAGATAACATTAATCCATTTCATTGCTAATTTGTGTTCGTTATAAGAGATATATAGATATCTAGCTATGACAGGAAATACTTTCCTATTAAGCAATTCTATAAAAAGTTTGATGTGTTCAACTTTGTCAAAAGCTTTGGAAGTATAAAGAAACAAAGAACCGAGAGCCTTGTGCTTGCAGTACTGAAGAGTTTCCGTCACCACGAAACTATACATCGTTTTTGAGTAACCAGTTTTGTATGCAAACTGAATCAGAGGTTTCTACCTCGTCAGGTGTCTCGAAAATCATTGAGTATGTAATAAAATACTTGTAAGAGAATCATTCTCTGTTGAAAGATAAATAATATATTAATAAGTAATTAGTAAGGATGCAACATAGGTGTAGGGGGCAACGCCACTATCAGGCTGGGCGCGCCAGCTTGGCTCCTGCGTCACGCACTGCAGTAGACAATTGGGAAACTGAAGTTGTTTCTTATTATGCCTTATGAATTAAATAATACTAAGAAATTAACTGATACTAAAATAACTAATTGAATAAACAGTATTAATTCAAATTTATAAATAAGTTAAGTTATAAACTGCCAGCGGATAAATAAATATTATAGGTCTCTCTCTGACCTCGAGAGTCAGAAAAAAAGGGACACTTTGACACCAATATCCCTGACTACTCTCTTGGTTTACTGACGGGTTTGTGTGTACGTCACGAGTCTCATGATAAAGCTAAGATAAACAGATTCAGCTACTGTTCTAAAGCTACTGTTGGAACACGACCATAAAGTTTGGTTGTGTCCGCCTTTCAGTTCAGTGACAGGTAATTGTTATCGGTTCCTTACTACTCTTTGTTGTGGCCATAGTGTTGGAGTGTAGGGGAGGGGGGAACATAGGGGTGGAAGAGTGCGGTTATAATGAATGAAAACTAAATATCTCATGTAAGTGAGAACTTATAATTAATTAAGTAGTTCCCCTTTTGACAGGACGGGCCAGTTTTTATCATCATAATCATCATGTTTGTGAGGTATTTATAAAAGAAAAGTATCTAAGTACATGGTTTCTCACTTAACTTTCGCATTTATCAGCGTTTTGCATCAGTTTCAAGGGTGTGTGGTGACAAGTTACCAGAAAACACTAATGGATGGAAAGTATATGTCGGGTTTTATCAGAATATGAATCTTATGTGTCTCTAGTACATTTTGGTCAGTAAACTGCATGTACTGCACAAAACTGGTACAAGGTCTATATTTTTTTAATATTTGTTATTTAATAGAATGTTTTTAACTCTGTGTGTGTATTTACTAAGATGCCTAGTTGTAGTAACCTAGTTGTGCTTGCGGGGGTTGAGCTCTGGCTCACTGGTCCTGCCTCTCAACTGTCAATCATCTAATGAACAGATTCCTTAGTCTATTGGGCTCTATCATATCTACACTTGAGGGTGTGTGTGGAGTCAGCCTCCATCACATCACCTCCTAATGCATTCCATTTGTCTACTACTCTGACACTGAAAAATCTTTCTAACGTCTCTATGCTTCATTTGGGCACTCAATTTCCACCTGTGTCCCCTAGTGTGTGTGCCATTTGTTTTAAATAGTCTGTCTTTATCTACCCTATCAATTCCTCTGAGAATCTTGTTTGTGGTAATCATTTCCACTCTAACTCTTATGTCTCCCAGTGACGTGAGTTTTAATTCCCAAAGTCTCTCCTTGTAGCTCATATCCCTCAGTTCGGGTACTAGTCTGGTGGTAAACCTTTAAACTTTTTCCAGTTTAATCTTATGCTTGACTAGATATGGACTCCATGCTGGAGCCGCATACTCCAGGATTGGCCTGACATATGTGGTATATAATGTTCTGAAAGATTCCTTACACAAGTTTCTAAAGGCCGTTCTTATGTTAGCCATCCTGGCATATGCTGCTGATGTTATCCTCTTGATATGAGCTTCAGGGGACAGGTCTGGCATGATATCAACCCCCAGGTCTTTCTCTCTCTCTGACTCTTGAAGTATTTCATCTCCCAAATGGTACCTTGTATCTGGTCTCCTGCTTCCTACCCCTATCTTCATTACATTACATTTGCTTGGGTTAAACTCTAACAGCCATTTGTTCGACCATTCCTGCAGCTTGTCCAGGTCTTCTTGAAGCCTCAAGCTGTCCTCCTCTGTCTTAATCCTTCTCATAATTTTGGCGTCGTCAGCAAACATTGAGAGGAATGAGTCTATACCCTCTGGGAGATCATTTACGTATATCAGAAACAGGATAGGTCCAAGTACAGAGCCCTGTGGGACTCCACTGGTGACTTCACGCCAGTGTGAGGTCTCACCCCTCACTGTAACTCTCTGTTTCCTATTGCTTAGGTACTCCCTTATCCACTGGAGCGCCCTACCTGTTACTCCTGCCTGTTTCTCCAGCTTATGCATCAACCTTGTATGGGGTACTGTGTCAAAGGCTTTCCGACAGTCCAAAAAAATGCAGTCCGCCCACCCTTCTCTTTCTTGCTTAATTTTTGTCACCTGATCGTAGAGTTCTATCAAGCCTGTAAGGCAAGATTTACCCTCCCTGAACCCATGTTGATGGGTTGTCACGAAGTCTCTTCTCTCCAGATGTGTTACTAGGTTTTTCTCACAATCTTCTCCATGAGGTGTGTGTGTGCGTGTGATGGGGGTAAGGGGAGGTGGGTGAGGTGCTGTCTTCAGATTACAGCAGGGGGATTAGCGGTTTACCTGGGTTCCCAGTGAGCTCACAATAGCTGTCCCTGTTACCTGTCAGTGTTTGTGGTGTGTTGGTGTGGGGAGAGGGAGAGAGGGAGGAGGAGAGGAGAGAGGGAAAGAAGGAGAAGAGAGAGATAGAGAGAGAGTGTGGGGAGTGGGAGTGGGGGAGGAGTGTATTGGTTGGTGTTTGTGTGGGGGGGGGGTAAGAGAGGGGGGGATTATGAGTGAGGTTTTATCCCTTTACATGAAAAGTGTTAATCCCTTCTAGCCTGACTGGACGTATGTGTGTGTGTGCATGCGTGTGTGTGTTTATTTTGCATGTGCGTGCGTGTGGATGCAAAATACGTGTGTGTGCGTTCGTGCGTGTGTGCGTGCGGTGTGCAAGGGGGTCCCGGAAAATGTCAACTTCTACCCAAAATGAGCCACTTTGATATTTTAATATATATGATATACTGAACAAGAATTTGATTATATTTTACCACACTCTGTACACCTGAAGAATTGACCAGAAGAGGGGTACCTACATGTCAGCCTCCCGCTCACACAACCAGGTGAATGATTACGATGCTGGATGACGAAGTGATCCGTCGTCGCCTCCCACGTGGTGATTCACTAATCCGTAACATTGATGATGCGGTTCTTTTCTATCTAACACAAATTTCTGAAGTCAGTCACTGTATCGGTGTGTCTGTAGTGTTACAGTTCATCAATTCACTGTACCACTGATCACTTGACCAAATATGTAAATAAAGCCTGTGGGCCCTCCCACATGGCCTGTCTGGTGAAATTCAATGTTTAACACAAAGTTCTAGTGATAGAACTGTATTTTTATTTCCTATTCGCGGCGGCTATTCTCTTTGTGATACCCCTAGATCTGTGATCTGTCACTGTACCTTAATTAACCCAAAAATATTGCGTTATTGTAGTGCGCGTGACCCGCGACCCTCCCTCCACGGCTTGCTGAACGAACTGAGTATGTGTACTCACCTAGTTGTGCTTGCGGGGGTCGAGCTCTGGCTCTTTGGTCCCGCCTCTCAACCGTCAATCAACAGGTGTACAGGTTCCTGAGCCTATTGGGCTCTATCATATCTCCACTTGAAACTTTATATGGAGTCAGCTTCCACCACATTACTTCCTAATGCATTCCATTTGTCAACCACTCTGACACTAAAAATTTCTTTCTAACATCTCTGTGGCTTATTTGGGCACTCAGGTTCCACCTGTGTCCCTAGTGCGTGTGCCCCTTGTGTTGTTAAATTGGCTTGCCTTTATCAACTTTGTCGATTCCCTTGAGATCTTGAATGTGGTGATCATGTCCCCCCTAACTCTTCTGTCTCAGAGTGACGTAAGGTTTAATTCCCGTATTCTTCCTCGTAGGTCATACCTCTCAGCTCGGGGGTACTGTCTGGTAGCAAACCTTTGAACATTTTCCATTTTAGTCTTATGCTTGACTAGGATATGGACTCCATGCTGGAGCCACATACTCCAGGATTGGTCTGACATATGTGGTATATAATGTTCTGAAAGATTCTTACACAAGTTTCTAAAGGCCGTTCTTATGTAGCAACCTGCATATGCTGCTGATGTTATCCCTTGATATGAGCTTCAGGGGACAGGTTCGGCATGATATCAACCCCAGGTCTTTTCTCTCTCTCTGACTCTTGAAGTATTTCATCTCCCAAATGATACCTTGTATCTGGTCCTGCTTCCTACCCCTATCTTCATTACATTACATTTGCTTGGGTTAAAACCTAACAGCCATTTGTTCGACCATTCCTGCAGCTTGTCCAGGTCTTCTTGAAGCCTCAAGCTGTCCTCCTCTGTCTTAATCCTTCTCATAATTTTGGCGTCTTCAGCAAACTTTGAGAGGAATGAGTCTATACCCTCTGGGAGATCATTTAAGTATATCAGAAACAGGATAGGTCCAAGCACAGGCCCGTGGGACTACACTGGTGACTTCACGCCATTCTGAGGTCTCACCCCCACTGTAACTCTCTGCTTCCTATTGCTTAGGTACTCCTTATCCACTGGAGCGCCCTACCAGTTACTCCTGCCTGTTTCTCCCGCTAGCATCAACCTTTTATGGGGTACTGTGTCAAAGGCTTTCCGACAGTCCAAAAAAATGCAGTCCGCCCATCCTTCTCTTCCTTGCTTAATCTTTGTCACCTGATCGTAGAATTCTATCAAGCCTGTAAGGCAAGATTTACCCTCCCTGAACCCATGTTGATGGGTTGTCACGAAGTCTCTTCTCTCCAGATGTGTG
>WNGS01070390.1:0-10926 GCA_020271785.1 Procambarus virginalis | reverse complement strand
TCATTTTGTGGTTCTCAGACGAGTTATGTGTTGGTCGTTCTGCGGCTGGTGTTCTTGGCACGAGGGGAGAGGCGGACCAGGTGTCTGCTCTGGGGGAATTCATTAAGTGCCCTGATTACAGAGGTTGCTAATGACTTGTCTCTCCTGGGTGGTAATGCTAGGCATGCATTCCCAAATAGAAGGAGATTGTGCCACGATCAGTAGTTCTGGGTAGCTTGTTGACCTTTGTCAGCAGACTGGTGAGTTTGGCTGCTGCTTGGTGACGGGCAGCCTTGGGGATGTGGGGGCAAGGTCTGGTGGACGTCGCTTGACTGCTTCAAGCAGATATCTGCTGAAATGAAGTTGAGGGAGGTATTGTTCCTCGCTCCTGCAGCAGGTTTTGTCCATTGTCGCTGCCCCGGGGCAGGCGCCTAGACCCTAGACAACCACCTGAATTGACAGTATGATAGCGGACAGTTCCATTTGAATTGAGACGATACCGTCTGTCACACACTTGACAGTTTCCTCTTGGGAGTTCATCTTCTTGGCTGGAAAGAGCTGTGGGTCAGGTGCGACATGTGCCATGCCTAGATGTGATGACGCCTGGCTGCCCCATGAGTGCACCCTCTCCTTCCCTGGTGGAGTGTAACACAGCAAGCATTACCCTCCTGGGGGAGTTGGGCATGGCCTGGGCACCGTGTGTGGGTAGGCTGTGTGTTGATGGGCGGCTGGCGGGGTCGGGGGGGCGCAGGTAGCAGGGGGGGGAGATGGCGGGCGAGGGTGGTGGAGGGGGGGGCACGCGAGGGAGGCCGCCGTCACACTTGTTACACACATCAACACTCGGGGGAAATCACACTTGTTACACACTATCAACACTCGGGGAAATCACACTTGTTACACACTATCAACACTCGGGGGAAATCACTAGTGCACTTTGATTTTAACACTACACTCACCGATTTGCTTATGACGCACTAACTTTCCACTAACATCACTGTAGCAGATCGAGAGCCTCCCCCATCACTCCCCCCTCCCCCCGCCTGGGGGCAGGTGGGTGGCGGCACTGAGACGGCGGCAACCCCCCTCACCCTCACCCATACACTATACCTCGCCATACACAAAGCTCAGACAACGCACCTTTATACGTTCATTGGTGTTGGAATGAAGGAGATACGGTTCTTCTTGTCACTATATATATATATATATATAATATATATATATATATATATATATATATATATATTATATATATATAAATATAATATATATATAATATAAATACAGTAATATAAAATATATAATAAATAAGAAAAGATCCTAACCTGATGGGTTTATAAAAGGTGATATAGACCAATAGAAAATGGCCCCTGCATAATTTAAATTAAGCGGGGGAATTCTGGGAGGCGAAAACAATTACGCAGCGCTCTGTGAGAGCTGCGCGCACCGTGGGGGGGGGGGCGCACATTTAAGCAAACGCACAAGGAGTTTCCCTCTCACTCCTACACAGCTACGGTACGCTCCACACGAAACAACAGAACCTGCAGACCACAATATGGACTCAACACCAGCAGCTGCGGCCCCCGCTCTAATGGAACTGCCCCTGGAGGCCCATCAACTTCCCAGAGCGACCCCCCTGGGGCGTCGGGCCCGCAACAGGACCTCAGGTATGGCCCCGCCTGCGGCTCGCATGAGGAGCGTGGCCACCTCCTAGGCCAGGACTGTCCGTTAGCCGTGTGCCCAGCGGCATGCCCCCCGGGCTAGTTCAGTGCCTTGCTGCTTTACTGGGCCCCTGTGCCCCTTGTGGTACTTGCCCCCCCGCCCCCCCAGGCCACCCCCTCCCCCGCCTCGTGCCGCAGCCGTGTTCCAGCTCCTACGGGCCCTGTTTGGGGGCCCAGTGCTGACGCCACAGCTGGCTGCGCCCTGCCTGGGCTGGAGGATATGGGGGGGGGGCGGGCGGGCCCCCTGTGGCCCCTACAGTTCACGCGGGAACCTGGTCTGGCGGCCACCTCCCTGCTCGGGAACCAGCTGGTGGCCCAGCGGACGCTGGGGGACGCCCGGCCCAGGTGTTGGTGTACACGCCTGGATGTCCCAGCGTCGTCGTCCCTACAGGCGGCGGGCCAGCTGCTGCTGTTCCAGCTTTGGGGGCAAGCTGACGATCCAGCAGCAGACGCCTAGGACGGCCGCCTACAGCAGGGGACGCGGGGGGGCTCGCCTGCTGGGCTCTGAGGCTTAGGAGTGGAAGCTTGGCGCTCCTCCCTCCGCCTACACTGGCGGGCCAGCTGCTGCTGTTCCAGCTTTGGGGGCAAGCTGACGTTCCAGCAGCAGACGCCTAGGACGGCCGCCTACAGCAGGGGACGCGGGGGGGGGGGGCTCTCCTGCTGGGCTCTGAGGCATAGGAGTGGAAGCTTGGCGCTCCTCCCTCCGCCTACACTGGCGGGCCAGCTGCTGCTGTTCCAGCTTTGGGGGCAAGCTGACGATCCAGCAGCAGATGCCTAGGACGGCCGATTACAGCAGGGGACGCTGGGAGGCTCTCCTGCTGGGCTCTGCGGCTTAGGAGTGGAAGCATGGCGCTCCTCCCTCCGCCTACACACTTGGTGCTCCTCCCTCCGTCTCCACCCCGTCCCTAGGGGTGCAGTTGGCCTCCGCTCCGCGCCGGAGGAGAGGACGTTCGTTTGTGCATTCCCTACGTCCGTTCTGAAGGAAGTATCGTGTATTTTCGTTGCCTGGGGTCCGCTCTCGCTCCCTCTTCAGGTGTTGGTGACTTTACCTTTCCCCTTATTTTAATTGTCTTTCCCCTGCGGCTTTTTCTTGCCCCTTTTATTTATTCCTTTGTTCTATTTGTGTCACATTATTTTATTGCCCTTATTCAGTTACTGTTCCACATTTTTGCGTTTGTCTATTTCCGTTTATTCGTCTTTTGTTTTTTTTATTTCAGTTCCCTCATTTGTCTTGGCCTGCTCTCAGTTTTCACTTATGGCTACGTTTCGTATTTCTGTGTTATTTGTAATTGTTTTCCTTATTGTGACTTTTCTCTGTTGTACTGCTCCTATTATTCTTTATTTACTTCCCCCCCGCTTTATGCATTTTATCTTACTCATGCCCTCTTTCGGTTCCTGCCCCCATTATTCGTTTCTCCTGTTTTGTCAATGTTTATTTCAGTTTCTTATGCCCTTATTCTGTTGTTACACATTCTTCCGTTAGTTTTACGTTTATTCGTTTCCTTTACTACATTTCAGTCTCCCAGCTTATGACTTATTAATTTTAATTTTATTTTCTTATGTATTTTATCTCAATTTTTTTTTACTTGCCTACTTATTCTGTGTTACTGCCTCCCCCCCTTTTTCGCTGTCTCTGCCTTTCATTCTCTTATAGGGTACTTATGTCCTGGCTTTACATTTAGTTTATTTACTTTATTTTAATTTTAGTTCTTTATTTAATTAATGTTTAATTTGTTTTAAAGTTTATTAATTAATTAATGTTTTCTATAAATTTATTTTAGTTTCCAGAGTTTATTTACTATTTAATTTTACGCATTATTTATTTTATTTTCTTATTTCTCGTTCCGTGTTAATGCCTACACTTTTCGCTTTCTCCGCCTATTCATTATTTTGTCAAGTTTACTTATGTCCTTTTTCTGTTTACTGTTACTCTTCATTATTTAATTACTTTATTTAATTTCCTTATGCCTTTATTTCTGCTCGTCCGCTACCCACTTTTGCTTTTATTTATTCCTTCCGTTGTACATTTATTATTCTACTTGCTTCTTATGCCCTTATCCTTATTTTATTATTAGTTTTCTTACGTACAGGTTTTTAATTTTAATTCTACGTTTATCTTTCGCTCTTTACTTAATTTCGTTTAATTATGTTTTGTCTAATTTAAAGTTTGTACTAGTTAAGGTTTAGTTAAATTTATTTAGTTTCCCGAGTTTATTTTCTTTATTTGTGTCACATTATGTTTATTTACTTATTTCCGGTTCTGTGTTAATGCCTCATTTTCGGTTTCCCCGGCTATTCAGTAATTTTGTTAAGTTTACTTATGTCCTTATTCCGTTTTGCTGTCACCTCGCTACTTATTACTTTATTTTTTTTTTGCCTTTCTTTCGGCTCGTCCGCTCCCCACTTATGCGTTTATTTATTTTCATTCCGTTTTTACATTCTTATTCTCTTACTTCTTATGCCCTTATCCTTTTTATTATTAGTTTCCTTTGTCCTGGCTTTTAATTTAGTTTAGTTACTATATTTATTTTAGTTCTTTATTACTTTTGTCTAATTTTATGTTTATTTTGAAGTTTTAACTAATTAAGGTTTATTTATAAGTTTATTTTAGTTTCCCGAGTTTATTTACTGTATTTTATTTACACATTATTTATTTTATTATTTTTCTGGTTCCGTGTTTGCCTACAATTTTCGTTTTCCCCGTCTATTCTTACTTTCGTTAAGTTTACTTTGTCCTTATTCCATTTTACTGTTACACTTCGTTATTCATTTCCTTTATTTAATTTACTTTTGCCTTTATTTCTGCTCGTCCGCTACCCTCTTCTGCGTTTATTTATCATTCCGTCTTATACATTTTATTCTATTTACTTCTTATGCCCTTATCCTTATTTATTATTAGTTTTCTTATGTCCGGGCTTTTAACTTTAGTTTATTTACTACATTTATTTTAGTTCTTTACTTAATTAATGTCTATTTTTTTTTTTTTGAAGTTTTTACTAATTAAGGTTTATTTATAATTTTATTTAAATTTCCCGAGTTTATTTACTTTATTTTATTTACACTTTATTTTATTTTACTTATTCTGGTTCTGTGCTATTGCCTACTTTTTTCGCTTTTCCCGTCTACTCTTAATTTGGTTAAGTTTCTATGTCCTTACCCCGTTTTACTGTTACACTTCGTTACTTATTTACTTTATTTAATTTCCTTTTGCCTATACTTCTGCTCGCTACACACTTATGCGTTTATTTATCATTCCGTTCATACGTTTTAATCTACTTACTTCTTATGCCCTCGTCCATTTTAATTTTGGTTTATGTCCTGGCTTTTAATTTTAGTTTACTTTCTTATCTTTTAGTTCTTTATTAATTATTGTCTGATTATGTTTGTTTATTTTAAAAGTTCATTAACTAATTAAGGTTTATTTATAAATTTATTTTAATTTCCCGAGTTTATTTACTTTATTTTATTTACACTTTATTTTATTTTACTTATTTCTGGTTCTGTGCTATTGCCTACTTTTTTCGCTTTTCCCGTCTACTCTTAATTTGGTTAAGTTTCTATGTCCTTACCCCGTTTTACTGTTACACTTCGTTACTTATTTACTTTATTTAATTTCCTTTTGCCTATACTTCTGCTCGCTACACACTTATGCGTTTATTTATCATTCCGTTCATACGTTTTAATCTACTTACTTCTTATGCCCTCGTCCATTTTAATTTAGTTTCTTATGTCCTGGCTTTTAATTTTAGTATACTTTCTTATCTTTTAGTTCTTTATTAATTATTGTCTGATTATGTTTGTTTATTTTAAAAGTTCATTAACTAATTAAGGTTTATTTATAAATTTATTTTAGTTTCCCGAGTTTATTTACTTTATTTATTTACATTTATTTATTTACTTATCTCTGGTTCTGGGTTATTGCCTAGTTTTTCGCTCTGTCTATTCAATAATCTTGTTAAGTTTACTTACGTCCTTATTTCGTTTTACTGTTACACTTCGTTATTTTTTTTTCCTGCCATGCTTGCTTACACGGCTATATTATTACCTTGTTTGCATGCCTAGCCTTGTTTCCTTTCCTGTCCTGCTCTGGCTGCCCACTTAATTTTCCCCTATCCGCAGTACGGAGATGCCGACCCACCCACCCCACGGCGAAGAAGAGGACAAGGGCAGCGTCAAGAAGAGGGCAGCGACGAAGGGGTGCTAGGACGCAACCGCCTAGGGCAAGGGTGAAACCCGCCCGCATCGCCTCCTCCACGGACGCCTCTTGATAAATGTAGCCTCTGCCATTAGATTAATGAGAGGTGGGGGAGCTAATGAATTAATCCTCTCAGTACAAAAGGTGGGAAGTAGTGAACAGTGTATGATGAAGAAGAGAGTATATATGAATAACTTATGTGCTAATGTTATAAAGTATGATGTTATTACAGAGTGTATTGCGGTGCCCAAGAGAAAATTCACACCACCGTGGGAGGATTGTAATGTAGATGTAGTAATTACTCCCTTGCAAAAGAAAAAAAGTATGTATGAAATAGGAGAGCTGAGGGCGACATATGATTGTATAATTAGAAAACTGCCCACAGAAAACACTCTACATGTATATTGTGATGGGTCAGTAGCTAGGGATGGGAAGGCAGGATGTGGAGTCTTGATCAGGGAGTACACTGACATCGGCACTGTAGATACTGTTATTGGACGCCGCTTAACTGACAATGTCTCTTCAACGCAGGCTGAACTCCAAGGAGTTTTAGCAGGATTACAGGAAGTAGTCAAATGTGGTAAAAATGCGTGCTTCTTTATTGACAGCAGAGGAGCGTTAGAGTCTTTAAATAGCAGACGCCCAGTATATCAGAATATTGTGATAGAGTGTAGAGAGAATGTTAATAAATTAGAAAAACTGGGTATAAAGTAAGATTCATGTGGATCCCTTCACATGTGGGAATCCTGTTGAATGAGGTAGTTGATGACATAGCGAAAAGAGCCACTGAAAAACCTCTTGTTGATGTTATATGTCAGTTAACCTTGAAACAAATAAAAACAAGAATCAAGATGATACAAGAGGGTGAAGAATTGATAAAGAGAATGGCAATGGTGGACAGTTGTAACACACTTAAGCATTATTCAATAATAAATACAAATTCGTCCTTCACCTATGGTAAAGGAAAGTCTACTTGGAAGGATTCAATTTACATGAGATTAAGATTAGGATATAAATATATCTGGCAATACGGTGTTGATGTCAGTGAAGAAGATAAGGAGTGTAAATTATGTAGTATGCCGCACGCCCACACCTTAGAACATTATGTATTAGAGTGTCAACTTATTGAAAACTATAGAAATAAGGAATTAAATAGTGTACCACATCAAATTGTTTGGATGTGTGTGATAATGGTATGATAGACAGTATACTTAGGAGCTACAAGAAGTTTGCCCCAAGAGTGTGACGATTATATACTGTACTTGCTATATTAACCTGCAATGTTAAATGGGATTCTTGTAATATGCTGTACTTACTATATTAACCTGCAATGTTAAATGGGATTCTTGTAATATGCTGTACTTACTATATTAACCTGCAATGTTAAATGGGATTCTTGTAATGTTATTTGTGTATTTGACTCACTGAATTTGTGTGCCCCTTGAGGGACTTGAAGTAGAGGGGGGTAGAAATAGCCTAAGCTACTCTATCCCTTTGAGATGTATTTCTTGCTTATCTCAGTAAACATACTTGAACTTGAACTTGAACTTGAAGCCTCTTCGGGAGGCTCTGACTCGGACGCCGACCACATCCACGATGCACGCCCAAACGGAATGGCCACGGGGGACGCGGCCGACCGCCCCACACATCTTTCGGCCGCCGACTGGGCAACGCTGCGGACGCTCATTGCTCAGGCTCGGAGGCCCCCCCCCTCCGAATCGAGACGACAGAAGATTTCGAACCCTGGCGGAGCGGACAACACGGACGCCCTCACGAACCGGCCTACTCGCACAGCCTCCCCCCCCCCCCTGCGTGCCGCCCATGGTCAAGGGCGAGGAGCCACACGACAGGGCGGCGACACAGCTCTTCCGGCACGTCCCCCAACGGCGAGTACCACCGAGAGAGCTCGTTCCTTACTACCCTAAGTCCTTGGGTAGGGCAGCTCTGGGGGACGCGTGGCAACACCGTCACCTTGCTAGGTGAGCACGTCCCACTGGCCCTAAGAGAGAAAGTCTGGGCAAACAAGTACATCGACTGGCGCGAGCTGCTGGCTTACGAATGCGATGCCAGGCCCTCGGAGTCACGCCATGCCACTCCCTCTGTGGCCCATTATCCACTAAGAACTTGCCGCCTCTGACGCTGGAGCAGTGGGGGCACGGCTTCGACATCTTAGCTTCAATCTACCTCGATCGACTTCCCGCCGAGGGTCGGGCGCTTTTCTCATGTCCGCTACGTGAAGTCCATGAAGCGCAACCTCCGCGGCGACTGGATGTGGTATGACGAGGCATTCAGGTGGGACAAGGAGAGGTCGGGCTGCCCTTGGACCGCTCTAAGACTCGACTGGAGATTCGGTCCGTACAACGTGCAGCGCAGGAGCAGTTTAAGGTGGGGCCTCGCGCCGCCGCCTCCCCAGCCGAACGTTCACTCTACTGCACGGGCCTACGGGTACAACGGGATACTGCTACGCTTTCCACGCAACCGGGACAGGCTGCTCCGTCCCCTCCTGCACCTTCAAAGCACTCTGCCGCGCTGCCACAAGTGACATCCTGCCTACTGCCCGTGCCCCCAGGCCAAGCCCCGAGTCGCCGCCGCCAAGGAGAATCGTTCCTGTCGCCCACTCAGGACAAGAGCAGGAAGAAAGACACGTCACAACGCCAGTGGACGCAGACGCGCTTGGTGCTGTTCCTAGTACCTATGCTAGACAGGGAACTGAGCCTGGGGCGCATAGCGGGCCCTTCGAGGTCCCCCCCATTTGAGAACTTCAAGTGTTCTCCTATGCCCTGAGAGAAAAGTCTACGCGGGAAAATACAGGCTACTCCACATCCTCGGCTACCCCTATACCGCCGAGAGCGTCAACGCCAACATCCCGCGGGAGATGACAACTGAGACCTTAGTGGTCAGACGCTCGCCGGGGGCGCACTTGGCAAAAATGTGATTTAGCAGAGGCTTTACGGATCATCCCGGTCAACCCCAGCGACTACCACCTACTCGGCTTCGCCCAAGAGGGCGGTACTACTATGGAAAAATGCTCAGCATGGGGGCGGCACATTCCTGCAGGATCTTCGAGACGTTCTCCGACGCCCTGCAATGGATCCTCGTGGAGAAGTTCGGCGTGCGGATGCCGTGGAAGGTGCTGGACGATTTCATTCCGCGTGGTTCTACCTACAAGTGCTTGCGGAGCTTGCGGGTGTCATTGCCCCTCGGTGAGCGCCTAGGCGTTTCCTCCCTGGCCCCCCACAAAGCTTGCGGACCCCCCACCCCTGGCCATCACCTTCCTTGGACTTGAAATCGACGCCGGACGTATGGAGACAAGGCTGCTGGATGACAAGAGGACGAAGTACACGACTGCAGTGGAAGATGCTCTGCGGGCCGAGAGCATTCCCCTGCGGGACCTGCAAGGGATAATCGGCAAACTGCAATTCGACACCACGGGACAAATCATATACCGGCCCAACAAACACAGAACGTTTGTGGCCGTTTTTAAATGGTGCCACAAAGGTAATTTTGTAACTTTGAAGATAAATACGACATCATTACGTTATTATTATGGTATATTAATGTATAAGTCCTGTATGAAAAGCAGAAAATAATGTTGAACTTTGTTTTAAACCTTGGAAAGTTACCATAAAACTTGGATAAGTGGGTAAGCATACTCTACTTATGAAAATAATAGAAACAAATCAACCAAAACATTTTAACATAAAAAACATATAGTACATAAACATACCAAATTAACTGCATGCATGGGAGTTAACGGGAAATCGCTGTAATTTTGCATACATGAACCAATTTTTACACTTTGTTTTACGAGTTCTGTTTTGTGGTGTTACTTTTAATACCCTATTAATGTCCCCTTTGTTATGTCCATTCATCCTATTGTGCACCTATACCATATGCCACTCCTAATTCTTCGCCTTTCTAGAGAATGGTAATTTAAGCTTTGACAATCTTTCTTCGTATGACAGCTTTCTAATTAGCACTTTCGCCCACGCCCACTAATGACGAAGTATGGAGCCAAAATTTTAGCTGCTAAATGTACACTAATGGAGTTTATATGCACTTGTTTTTGGCTTATACGCTTTTGAGAGTTTATTTGCATTGAAACTGTAGAAAATTCTATTGCGGACACATTATACCAAAGTGATAACCTAGGGACGAGAATTGAAGGATGACATAGTAAAGTTGACAAGAGTATTCACTCTCTGTATTAAATGGCTCTCTAATGGAAGGCCATGCTCTGGAATTCTGGGTAACGCTGTCTGCTTTCATCACGTCAGCGTGTGGAGCGCACTGCTGTTTTGACATTTTATGCATACATTCCCGTTGGGAATTCTATTGCCAACACAATGATACAAAAATGCAAGACCTATGGCTGACAATAGGTGACCAAAGTGGAAAAGAGTGTATACATTGTATCGCTCTTGTGCACTCCTAGGTAACACGCTCTCGCTTTCCCTGTTTGTTGCGGATGGTAGCCGGTTTTTTTTTAGTTTTTATGCCTTTAGTCCTGTACAGAATTCTATTGCGAACACATGATACCAAAATGAACAAACCTAGGACGAGGAATTAAGGAACAAAGTTGACAGAATATACCTTTTTCAGGTATTATCGCACTCTCTAATGTAATAAGCTCCTTTCTGGTACCTGCCGCCTACCTTCTCTTGTCGGCGGGTGGAGCGCGATCTGTTTTTTTAAATTATATGCATATATCTCCTGTTGGGAATTCTATTGCGAACACATTGATACCAAATTGAAAAAACCTAGGACGAGAATTAAGGTGACAATGTTCAAAAGACTGTACACTTTTCAGTATTAACGCCCACTACCTTGGAACATCCAAAACCACAAGAGATAGTGGAGGGCTAACTCCCCCAAAACGCAGAAGTGTTTTGGGGGATTAATTAAATTTATCCTACGCTGGACGCATTCTAGTGAATTTATATCCATTCTATATACAGCGACCAAAAGTGAAGTGCATATATATCTAAATGGAGTCATGCGAACAAGCTTAGATTCCACTTCAATTGCCTTGAA
>WNGS01070375.1:0-17243 GCA_020271785.1 Procambarus virginalis | reverse complement strand
TCCGTCACTCACCCGTCACTGTTCCGTCACTGTTCCGTCACTCACCCGTCACTGTTCCGTCACTGTTCCGTCACTCACCCGTCACTGTTTCGTCACTCACCCGTCACTGTTCCGTCACTCACCCGTCACTGTTCTGTCCCTCACCCGCCACTGTTCCGTCCCTCACCCGTCACTGTTCCGTCACTGTTCCGTCACTCACCCGTCACTGTTCCGTCACTCACCCGTCACTGTTCCGTCACTGTTCCGTCCCTCACCCGTCACTGTTTCGTCACTCACCCGTCACTGTTCCGTCACTCACCTGTCACTGTTCCGTCACTCACCCGTCACTGTTCCGTCCCTCACCCGTCACTGTTCCGTCACTTCACTGAGTGTTCGGTGAGTACGTTACTGTCAGTAGCCTTCCATCATGGTAGTGAAGGAGGCCTTCCATCATGGTAGTGAAGGAGGCCTTCCATCATGGTAGTGAAGGAAGCCTTCCATCATGGTAGTGAAGGAAGCCCTCCATCATGGTAGTGAAGGAGGCCTTCCATCATGGTAGTGAAGGAGGCCTTCCATCATGGTAGTGAAGGAAGCCTTCCATCATGGTAGTGAAGGAAGCCCTCCATCATGGTAGTGAAGGAGGCCTTCCATCATGGTAGTGGAGGAGGCCTTCCATCATGGTAGTGGAGGAGGCCTTCCATCATGGTAGTGAAGGAAGCCCTCCATCATGGTAGTGGAGGAGGCCTTCCATCATGGTAGTGAAGGAAGCCTTCCATCATGGTAGTGAAGGAGGCCTTCCATCATGGTAGTGAAGGAGGCCCACCATCATGGTAGTGAAGGAGGCCTTCCATCATGGTAGTGGAGGAGGCCTTCCATCATGGTAGTGAAGGAGGCCTTCCATCATGGTAGTGAAGGAGGCCTTCCATCATGGTAGTGAAGGAAGCCTTCCATCATGGTAGTGAAGGAAGCCCTCCATCATGGTAGTGAAGGAAGCCCTCCATCATGGTAGTGGAGGAGGCCTTCCATCATGGTAGTGAAGGAAGCCTTCCATCATGGTAGTGAAGGAAGCCTTCCATCATGGTAGTGAAGGAAGCCTTCCATCATGGTAGTGAAGGAAGCCCTCCATTATGGTAGTGGAGGAGGCCTTCCATCATGGTAGTGAAGGAAGCCTTCCATCATGGTAGTGAAGGAAGCCTTCCATCATGGTAGTGAAGGAAGCCCTCCATCATGGTAGTGAAGGAGGCCCTCCATCATGGTAGTGAAGGAGGCCCTCCATCATGGTAGTGAAGGAAGCCTTCCATCATGGTAGTGAAGGAAGCCTTCCATCATGGTAGTGAAGGAAGCCTTCCATCATGGTAGTGAAGGAAGCCCTCCATCATGGTAGTGAAGGAGGCCCTCCATCATGGTAGTGAAGGAAGCCTTCCATCATGGTAGTGAAGGAAGCCTTCCATCATGGTAGTGAAGGAAGCCCTCCATCATGGTAGTGAAGGAAGCCCTCCATCATGGTAGTGAAGGAGGCCTTCCATCATGGTAGTGAAGGAGGCCCTCCATCATGGTAGTGAAGGAGGCCTTCCATCATGGTAGTGAAGGAGGCCTTCCATCATGGTAGTGGAGGAGGCCCTCCATCATGGTAGTGAAGGAGGCCTTCCATCATGGTAGTGAAGGAGGCCCTCCATCATGGTAGTGAAGGAGGCCTTCCATCATGGTAGTGACGGAAGCCTTCCATCATGGTAGTGAAGGAAGCCCACCATCATGGTAGTGAAGGAAGCCTTCCATCATGGTAGTGAAGGAGGCCTTCCATCATGGTAGTGAAGGAAGCCTTCCATCATGGTAGTGAAGGAAGCCCTCCATCATGGTAGTGAAGGAAGCCCTCCATCATGGTAGTGAAGGAGGCCCTCCATCATGGTAGTGAAGGAGGCCTTCCATCATGGTAGTGAAGGAAGCCTTCCATCATGGTAGTGAAGGAGGCCCTCCATCATGGTAGTGAAGGAGGCCCTCCATCATGGTAGTGAAGGAAGCCCTCCATCATGGTAGTGAAGGAGGCCTTCCATCATGGTAGTGAAGGAGGCCTTTCATCATGGTAGTGAAGGAAGCCTTCCATCATGGTAGTGAAGGAAGCCTTCCATCATGGTAGTGAAGGAGGCCTTCCATCATGGTAGTGAAGGAAGCCCTCCATCATGGTAGTGAAGGAAGCCTTCCATCATGGTAGTGAAGGAGGCCCTCCATCATGGTAGTGAAGGAAGCCCTCCATCATGGTAGTGAAGGAAGCCTTCTATCATGGTAGTGGAGGAAGCCCTCCATCATGGTAGTGAAGGAAGCCTTCCATCATGGTAGTGGAGGAAGCCCTCCATCATGGTAGTGAAGGAAGCCCTCCATCATGGTAGTGAAGGAAGCCTTCCATCATGGTAGTGAAGGAAGCCTTCCATCATGGTAGTGAAGGAAGCCTTCCATCATGGTAGTGAAGGAAGCCCTCCATCATGGTAGTGAAGGAGGCCCTCCATCATGGTAGTGAAGGAGGCCTTCCATCATGGTAGTGAAGGAAGCCCTCCATCATGGTAGTGAAGGAAGCCTTCCATCATGGTAGTGAAGGAGGCCCTCCATCATGGTAGTGAAGGAGGCCTTCCATCATAGTAGTGAAGGAAGCCCTCCATCATGGTAGTGGAGGAAGCCTTCCATCATGGTAGTGAAGGAAGCCTTCCATCATGGTAGTGAAGGAAGCCCTCCATCATGGTAGTGAAGGAGGCCCTCCATCATGGTAGTGAAGGAAGCCCTCCATCATGGTAGTGAAGGAGGCCCTCCATCATGGTAGTGAAGGAGGCCCTCCATCATGGTAGTGAAGGAAGCCCTCCATCATGGTAGTGAAGGAGGCCTTCCATCATGGTAGTGAAGGAGGCCCTCCATCATGGTAGTGAAGGAGGCCCTCCATCATGGTAGTGAAGGAGGCCTTCCATCATGGTAGTGAAGGAAGCCTTCCATCATGGTAGTGAAGGAAGCCTTCCATCATGGTAGTGAAGGAAGCCCTCCATCATGGTAGTGAAGGAGGCCTTCCATCGTGGTAGTGAAGGAGGCCCTCCATCATGGTAGTGAAGGAAGCCTTCCATCATGGTAGTGAAGGAGGCCTTCCATCATGGTAGTGAAGGAGGCCCTCCATCATGGTAGTGAAGGAAGCCCTCCATCATGGTAGTGAAGGAGGCCTTCCATCATGGTAGTGAAGGAAGCCTTCCATCATGGTAGTGAAGGAGGCCCTCCATCATGGTAGTGAAGGAGGCCTTCCATCATGGTAGTGAAGGAAGCCTTCCATCATGGTAGTGAAGGAGGCCCTCCATCATGGTAGTGAAGGAAGCCCTCCATCATGGTAGTGAAGGAAGCCCTCCATCATGGTAGTGAAGGAGGCCCTCCATCATGGTAGTGAAGGAAGCCCTCCATCATGGTAGTGGAGGAAGCCCTCCATCATGGTAGTGAAGGAAGCCCTCCATCATGGTAGTGGAGGAGGCCCTCCATCATGGTAGTGGAGGAGGCCCTCCATCATGGTAGTGAAGGAACCCCTCCATCATGGTAGTGAAGGAAGCCCTCCATCATGGTAGTGGAGGAGGCCCTCCATCATGGTAGTGGAGGAGGCCCTCCATCATGGTAGTGAAGGAAGCCCTCCATCATGGTAGTGAAGGAAGCCCTCCATCATGGTAGTGGAGGAGGCCCTCCATCATGGTAGTGGAGGAGGCCTCCATCATGGTAGTGAAGGAGGCCCTCCATCATGGTAGTGGAGGAGGCCCTCCATCATGGTAGTGGAGGAGGCCCTCCATCATGGTAGTGAAGGAAGCCCTCCATCATGGTAGTGAAGGAAGCCTTCCATCATGGTAGTGGAGGAGGCCCTCCATCATGGTAGTGGAGGAGTCGAACCATTACATCAACAATGTTGCTGTTCTTACACAATGAAGAATTTAGTAAATTATCGTAAGACTTGTGGAAGAGGAGGAGGAGGAGGAGGAGGAGGAGGAGGAGGAGGAGGAGGAGGAGGAGGAGAGGAGGAGGAGGAGGAGGAGGAGGAGGAGGAGGACGAGGAGGAGGAGGACGAGAAGGGAGGAGGAATCATAGGTGGAGGCGGGAGTGTAGGTAGCCGCAGCACCTATTGCGGCTAAAGAGCAGAGAGAGAGGAGACAGAGAGACAGACAAGGAGAGACAGACAGACAGACAGACAGACAGACAGACAGACAGACAGACAACAGTACAGCCTTTGACACAGCACCGCACAAAAGGCTGTAAAAAAGTTGGAGCAACAGGCAGGGGTAAAGGGAAGGTGCTCCAGTGGATAAGGGAGTACTTAAGCAACAGGAAACAGCGAGTAACGGTGAGGGGGGAGACATCAGAGTGGCGAGATGTCACCAGCGGAGTCCCACAGGGCTCAGTACTTGGACCCATCCTGTTTCTATATATGTAAACGATCTTCCGGAGGGTATAGACTCATCCTCTCAATGTTTGCTGATGATGCAAAAATTATGAGAAGAATCAAGACGGATGAAGATAGACAGAGACTACAGGATGACCTGGATAAACTGGAGGAATGGCCTAGAAAATGGCTGCTAAAGTTCAACTCAGGAAAGTGTAAGGTAATGAAATTAGCCGAAGGGAGCAGAAGGCTGAACACACAAGGTACCATCTGGGAGGCGAAATCCTGCAAGAGTCAAATAGAGAGAAAAGATTGGGGGTCGATATCACACCAAACCTGTCCCAGAGGCCCACATCAAAAGGACATCATCAGCGCCATATGCTAGACTGGCCAACATAAGAACTGCCTTTAGAAACTTGTGTAAGGAATCGTTCAGGACCCTGTATACCACTTATGTCAGACCAATCCTGGAATATGCAGCTCCAGCCTGGAGTCCAAATCTAGTTAAACACAAGACAAAGTTAGAGAAGATTCAGTGGTATGCCACCAGGCTCGTCCCGGAACTGAGAGGATTGAGCTACGAGGAAAGGCTAAAGGAGCTGAACCTCACGTCCCTGGAAGACAGAAGAGTAAGGGGAGACATGAAACACCTACAAAATTCTCAGGGGAATTGACAGGGTGGACAAAGACAAACTCATCAGCACGGGTGGAACACGAACAAGGGGACTCAAGAGGGAACTTAGTACCCAGATGAGCCACAGAGACGTTAGAAAGATTTTTTCAGTGTCAGAGTAGTCAATAAATGGAATGCATTAGGCAGTGATGTGGTGGAGGCTGACTCCATACACAGTTTCAATGTAGATATGATAGAGCCCAATAGGCTCAGGAACCTGTACACCAGTTGATTGACGGTTGAGAGGCGGGACCAAAGAGCCAAAGCTCAACCCCCGCAAGCACAATTAGGTGAGTACAGACAGACAGACAGACAGACAGAGAAGCAGACAGTAAGACAGACAGATAGACAGACAGAAAGTAAGACAGACAGACAGACAGACAGACAGACAGACAGACAGACAGACAGACAGACAGACAGACAGACAGACAGACAGACAGACAGACAGACAGACAGACAGATCTTACAATACTGTGACACTCTCTACCTGTAAATTTGAATGTTATTCTTTGTCCAAAATTTATTTTCCTGGTCCAGCTGTATTTGCACCCTGGTCACTGCACTAACCTTGTGCACACAAGGGTCTTCAACACGGTTAAATAGCGTAGGTAAAATATATAAAATAGAATAGGTAAAATAGAATAGGTTAAAATAGAATAGGTAAAATATATAAATAGAATAGGATATAAAATAGAATATTTAAAATAGAATTTCAAATTCCCAAACTATTTATTATTATTATTATTTTCTACCACATACGTGGCCACACATTTACAATGCTACCACATATATACATTTTCTTCTGTCCTCCATGGACAGGGTTAGAGATGTGTTAAACATATAGTTCAGGGGTTTATTGAACAATCAACCACAGAAGATGATTCGGTTCTTTTAAAATGCTAAGCTAACCTACATACGAAAATACATAGATACACAGATTTACGTATGCCCTACATAAAGTGTTCGATGTGTCTTTACATAGTGTCATTAATGTGCATTTACAAAGGTGAAATGTAATTCTGATCAGCTTCCATATATACTTTATACACACATACATTACATGTACACACACACATATACGTACACATACATATATACATACATGTATACATACATATGTATACACACACACAATGCATTCACATGCATTTGTCTCTTTACTCTGACAGGGTGAGATAGCTGATAGAGAAACTAGTGTGTAATTAAGCACTTAATCACTGAAGGTGATTAAGTGCTTTTACAAGCTCAGGTTATATAGTTACATCACATACATACATTGTATAATTGATACATTACATGGTTAATCTTGGGTACAAGTCCAATATATCATCAAGTGTTCCAGTACTCATATAGTAATTACACAGTTCAGCATACCTCAGCCCAGGAGGGCGAAAGTCAGTCAATATGGGACATTCTACAATATAATGTTCAAGAGAGTGCATGTTTTCTCTTTCACAAAGTTGACACATTGTGTATTCGACACTTTCACACAGCTGACACATGCTGTATTCCGATACTTTCACAAAGTTGACACATGGTATATTCGACATTTGGGTTTTGAGAAAGCTGCCAGATACGTCTATATCCCAGGCGTATTCTGGCCACTATAACATCACATTGCCGGGTTCTTGTTCTATTAGTCCCATATGTGAATGTCTCCTCACGATATCTATCATAATATTTAATGCTACAACTTTCAGGTCATTGTGAATTTGTTAGGTCGGTGAGATCTTCATTAGATATTTGTTTAAGTATTCTCTTTGTCACTGCTAATGAAACACCCATATCAATTTCTACCACTGGGTTTTCTACAGGCTGTCTTTGCAAGCATATCAACAGTGTCATGCCTTGAGATGCCAACATGTGATGGTATCCATAGGAATTTAATTTCAAATCTTTTCTTTAGCAGCTAAAACATTCATTCGAATATCACTGACTATTTTCTGGGTGTCACTACTATGTGTGTTCAATGCCAGGAGTGCACTCTGCGAGTCACAGTATATAAGTCCACTGTCTTTGTCTTTTAAAAATTCAGTGGCAAGGTATATGCCTGCAAGTTCGGTTTGAGTTGTACTTGCCCAGTCATTGACGCGCTTCATTGGTATGTACGAGAGAAGATTGTTCAAATATATTACATGCGCATCCGGTACATCGTCCACCTTCTTCTACAGAGCCGTCGGTATAGCACTGATACACATCGTTACCCATACTCTGAGTACTTTCAGTGATGTTTTTCAGTGTTAACTGTTTTAATAATGTAGAGTGCACACTATCTTTCTTGGGCGCAGTTACAAAATCTACTGATAGATCCCAGTTATCCCATGGAGTAATCTCACAGGCCTATTAACATATATCAGAAGTGATTTACCGCACATTCTTGTGAGCACGACACACAATGTACACATTCAGTACCATCACTTTCATGTACAAACTACAGCAGGCCACTTCTCATTCCTCAACGTATATGCCACAAGCCAGAAACTCAATGTAACATTGCTCCCAGATCTAGACAATCATGGGACAATATTCATGGGATATTTTAATGCTATACATATTACGCTGGGAGACATTACTAACAACGATAATGGATGCAAATTATCAAATATGTTTATGACAACAGATTAACCGTGTATACTACGGATACCCAAACTCATTTATTGGGAGGCAGACTTCATTATGTAATGGGTAGAAACCTTGTGCAAGATAGGATGGAATGTTCGTTGGTAAATCACTTGGTAGTGATCACTATGCAGTTTCTGCTTCCTATGAGGTACAGTGTAATGTACCTGATAGACATCAGAGACGGAAAATGAATATTCCATATGGCTTGCATGACCACTTTATTAATTGTATTTAAAATGGTATCAAGATTACACAATAACGAATGTGGAAGCCTTCTCCAGAGATCTCGTTGATACAATTACTACCTACTACGACACAAGGGTGTGTTGGGGAACAAGTCGTAAGCCTAGGAGAAGTGGGCAACACCTGCCACCACCCAAGTGGGTCCTCGACCCCGTATTTGTTAAGAACATGAACGAGTAAAGCAACTTGGAGATACGTACAAACGAACCAAAGGACAAGGTGACTTACATGCATTTCTTGTTGCAAATAGAGAGGTGAGAGACATGAGCAACGTTATACGTAATAAACATTGGGAAGAGTTCCTACAAAGTATTAATGAGCAAACAACACTTGTTGAAGTTTGGGAAAAGATACAAAAAATCTCTCGAAGCAGCCCAACCAAACCACTGCACCACAGCTCACTAGAACAAGCAAACATTCTCCTTGATCAGTGGGCACTAACATCAAGCTACAACTCACTCCCAATTAACATACAGCAGAAACTTAATTTCACATGCCCTAACAGACAACGAACCATCAATCTTGCCTGTACAGCTATCGACGTGTCGGACCTTAATGATGTAACTGAATGGGAATTAAATCATGCACTAAAGATTGGAAAATCAACTGCTCCTGGAGATGACGGTATTACTTACAGTCTACTGAGATTAGTCTCACACGTACCAGGTAATCCACTTTTAGTGTTGTACAGAGTGAGTTTACGTGAAAGAGTATTACCTGATGCTTGGACACAGAGTGTCATTGTTCCCATCCCAAACCACACTCAGATAATTATAGACCCATATCTCTAACATCGTGTGTTTGTAAAGTGCTTGAACGTATTGTTCTTAACAGACTCATGTATCGTATACAGGGGCACCTGTCACCTCAACTGTTTGGATTTATGCCTGGGCTCAGTACACATCACTGTTTTGCTGAATACTTCGCACATATTGAAGCTTCCCCTCAAATAGTCTTCATCGACCTAGCAGCAGCTTTTGATACAGCAAACAGAGAAATCATACTGGAACAGCTTGCCGAGCTGGGAATACAAGGAAAATTACTGAAATGGATAAAGGCCTATTTGTCTAATCGAACAGCATATGTTTTGTTTAATGGTGTTAAAAGCACAGAGAGCAAACACTTTGAACTGGGAACTCCACAAGGAGGGGTCCTCAGCCCCCTGTTGTTCAATGTTCTGATGCATAAACTTATTAAAGATCTTCCAACTAATAATGAAGACACTGTCATTTGTTATGCTGATGATATATGTTTACAGGCTGCCTCCGAGCCTAGAATGCAAGTCCTGCTCGATGCTTTTGCTACTAGAGCTGAGGAATGTGGCCTCCGCTCTAGTAGATAAAGATAAAGTCGATGAGGAGTGTGGCCTCCTAATCTCTGAACAGAATTTTTTGTTTTTGGAGATATATACAAGAGTTGTTACATTCTTGTACAGCCACTAGTACGCGTAGCGTTTCGGGCAGGTCCCTGGAATACGATCCCAGCCGCGAAGAATCGTTTTTTCATCCAAGTACACATTTTACTGTTGCGTTAAACAGAGGCTACAGTTAAGGAATTGCGCCCAGTAAATCCTCCCCGGCCAGGATACGAACCCATGACATAGCGCTCACGGAACGCCAGGCAAGTGTCTTACCACTACGCCACGGAGACTGTAAATTCGCGCCCTCATTCCGTGTGGTACTACACAAGCCAATTATATAGATGAACAAGCACGGACTTGAGAACTGCCAATCTTACAGATACCTTCGTGTCCCCATTAACGACCCTGGATACCTTGGTGTCCCCATTAACGACTCTGGGTACCTTGGTGTCCCCATTAACGACCCTGGGTACCTTGGTGTCCCCATTAACGACCCTGGGTACCTTGGTGTCCCCATTAACGACCCTGGGTACCATTAACGACCCGGGGTACCTTGGTGTCCCCATTAACGACTCTGGGTACCTTGGTGTCCCCATTAACGACTCTGGGTACCTTGGTGCCCCCATTAACGACCCTGGGTACCTTGGTGTCCCCATTAACGACCATGGGTACCATTAACGACCCGGGGTACCATTAACGACCTGGGTACCATTAACGACCCGGGGTACCTTGGTGTCCCCATTAACGACTCTGGGTACCTTGGTGCCCCCATTAACGACCCTGGGTACCTTGGTGTCCCCATTAACGACCCTGGGTACCTTGGTGTCCCCATTAATGACCCTGGGTACCATTAACGACCCGGGTACCTTGGTGTCCCCATTAACGACTCTGGGTACCTTGGTGTCCCCATTAACGACCCTGGGTACCTTGGTGTCCCCATTAACGACCCTGGGTACCATTAACGACCCGGGTACCATTAACGACCCGGGGTACCATTAACGACCCTGGGTACCTTGGTGTCCCCATTAACGACCCAGGGTACCTTGGTGTCCCCATTAACGACCCTGGATACCTTAGTGCCCCCATTAACGACCCTGGGTACCTTAGTGCCCCCATTAACGACCCTGGATACCTTGGTGCCCCCATTAACGACCCAGGGTACCTTGGTGTCCCCATTAACGACCCTGGGTACCTTGGTGCCCCCATTAACGACCCTGGGTACCTTGGTGGTGCCCCCATTAACGACCCTGGATACCTTGGTGTCCCCATTAACGACCCAGGGTACCTTGGTGTCCCCATTAAGGACCCTGGATACCTTGGTGCCCCCATTAAGGACCCTGGATACCTTGGTGTCCCCATTAACGACCCTGGATACCTTGGTGCCCCCATTAAGGAGCCTGGATACCTGGTGCCCCCATTAAGGACCCTGGATACCTTGGTGTCCCCATTAACGACCCAGGGTACCTTGGTGTCCCCATTAAGGACCCTGGATACCTTGGTGCCCCCATTAAGGACCCTGGATACCTTGGTGCCCCCATTAAGGACCCTGGATACCTTGGTGCCCCCATTAAGGACCCTGGATACCTTGGTGTCCCCATTAAGGACCCTGGATACCTTGGTGCCCCCATTAAGGACCCTGGATACCTTGGTGCCCCCATTAAGGACCCTGGATACCTTGGTGCCCCCATTAAGGACCCTGGATACCTTGGTGCCCCCATTAAGGACCCTGGATACCTTGGTGCCCCCATTAAGGACCCTGGATACCTTGGTGCCCCCATTAACGACCCTGGATACCTTGGTGTCCCCATTAACGACCCGAGGTACCATTAACGACCCGAGGTACCATTAACGACCCGGGGGTACCTTGGTGTCTCCATTAACGACCCGAGGGTACCTTGGTGTCCCTATTAACGACCCTGGGTACCATTAACGACCCTGGGTACCATTAACGACCCTGGGTACCATTACGACCCTGGGTACCATTAACGACCCTGGGTACCTTTCTTCTCTCAAGAGGAGACTGTGGGAGAGATTAAAGCCCTTGCGGGTCCTTGTTGGTGTCAATCATGGAATTAACGTGAGACTTGCTAGAATGTTTTATGTATCATTTATACGCTCTGTGATTGACTACAATGTTCTACATCTCATACTGTATACAGACAAAGAGCTGAAATCTCTTGAACCTTACAAAATGAAGCTATGCGTCTCATCCTTGAACATAAGAACATAAGAACATAAGAACAAAGGTAACTGCAGAAGGCCTATTGGCCCATACGAGGCAGCTCCTATTTATAACCACCCAATCCCACTCATATATTGTCCAACCCATGCTTAAAACAATCGAGGGACCCCACCTCCACAATGTTACGCGGCAATTGGTTCCACAAATCAACAACCCTGTTACTGAACCAGTATTTACCCAAGTCTTTCCTAAATCTAAACTTATCCAATTTATACCCATTGTTTCGCGTTTTGTCCTGTGTTGATACTTTCAATACCCTATTAATATCCCCTTTGTTATGTCCATTCATCCACTTGTAAACCTCTATCATGTCACCCCTAACTCTTCGCCTTTCCAGTGAATGCAAATTAAGCTTTGTTAATCTTTCTTCATATGAAGATTTCTAATTTGGGGAATTAACTTAGTCATCCTACGCTGGACACGTTCAAGTGAATTTATATCCATTCTATAATATGGCGACCAAAACTGAACTGCATAATCTAAATGGGGCCTAACCAGAGCAAGATATAGCTTGAGAACCACACCAGGTGTCTTGTTACTTACGCTGCGATTAATAAATCCGAGTGTCCGATTTGCCTTATTACGAACATTTATGCATTGATCCTTTTGTTTTAAATTCTTACTAAATTCTTACTTGGGGCTCCAAAGTCCACGAGAATAGTTAATATGAGAGCAGAGTTAAAATTACCTACCATAAGTGAGAGAATTTTGTCTATTAGCACAGTTTTCGGCGTGAAGGCATTGAGTAGATCTAGACAACACATGAAGTTTCAAGCTAAACTTTCTAATATGCTGCATTCACCTGAGGTCTATAGAAGAAGAGCGAAATCTGATTATGCATTTTGGTTCTACAAGGTAGCCAATTCTGTCAAAATATTAAATATGTACCCAACCCAATTAATGATTAATCAACCAATTACTCCATGGGATAACTGGGATTTATCAGTTGATTTTGTAAATGCACCCAAGAAAGATAGTGTGCACTCTACATTATTAAAACAGTTAACACTGGAAGGCATCACTGAAAGTATTCAGAGTATGGGTAACGATGTGTATCAGTGCTATACCGACGGCTCTGTAGAAGATGGTGGACGACGTACCGGATGTACATGTAATATATTTGAACAATCTTCTCTCGTACACACAGCAATGAAGCGCGTAAATGACTGGGCAAGTACAACTCAAACCGAACTTGCAGGCATATACCTTGCCACTGAACTTTTGAAAGAAAAAGACAGTGGATTTATATACTGTGACTCGCAGAGTGCACTCCTGGCATTGAACGCACATAGTAGTGACACAAGAAAATAGTCAGTGATATTTGAATGAATGTTTTAGCTGCTAAAGAAAACAGATTTAAAATTAAAGTTCTTTGGATATCATCACATGTTGGCATCTCAAGGCATGACACTGTTGATATGCTTGCAAAGACAGCCTATAGAAAACCAGTGGTAGAAATTGATATGGGTGTTTCATTAGCAGTGACAAAGAGAATACTTAAACAAATATCTAATGAAGATCTCACCGACCTAACAAATTCACAAAGACCGGAAAGTTGTAGCATTAAATATTATGATAGATATCGTGAGGAAACATTCACATATGGGACTAATAGAACAAGAACCCGGCAATGTGATGTTATAGTGGCCAGAATACGCCTGGGATATAGACGTATCTGGCAGCTTTCTCAAAACCCAAATGTCGAATACACAATGTGTCAACTTTGTGAGTGTCCAATACACCATGTGTCAACTTTGTGAAAGTGTCACAATACACTATGTGTCAACTTTGTGAAAGAGAAAACATGCACTCCCTTGAACATTATATTGTAGAATGTCCCATATTGACTGACTTTCGCCCTCCTGGGCTAAGGTATGCTGAACTGTGTAATTACTATATGAGTACTGGAACACTTGATGATATATTGGACTTGTACCCAAGATTGACCATGTAATACATCTGTTATACATTGTATTGTACCTATACAATATTTAATATAACTGTTATACAATGCATGTACCTATAACCTGAGCTTGTAAAAGCATTTTAATTACCTTCAGTGGTTAAGTGTTTAATATCACACTAGTTTCTGTGGAAGCTATCTTACCCTATCAAAGTAGGAGAGACATAGGTGTATGTATGTATGTACATATATGTGTAGGCATATGTGTAATATGTATATGTGTGTGTATTTTTATACAGGGTATGTGGAAGCTGGTCACAATTGCACTGCTCCTTTGTAAACGCACACTAATGACACTATGTAAAAGACACATCAAACACTGTTTATGGAGGACAGACGTAAATCTGTGTATTTACGTATGTAGGTTAGCTTAGCATTTTAAAAGCACTACAATCACCTTTTGTGGTTGCTTGTTCAGTAAATCCCTGAACTATATGTTTAAAAGATCTCTAACCCTGTCCATGGAGGACAGAAGAAATGTGTAAATGCTGATTAGCATTGTAAAATGTGTGGCCACGTCTGTGGTAGAAAATAATACTAAAAAAAGACTCACCAGCTGTCACTCACGCTGGATTCACAAACCTTGAGCACAGAGCCTCTCCAGTCCTTACAGATGCCCTGCCTTCCCCTACCTTGCTTTGCCCTATCTTACCTTTCCCTACCCTGCCTTCCCCTCCCCTGCCTCACCCTACCCTGCCTTCCCCTCCCCTGCCTCACCCTACCCTGCCTTCCCCTTCCCCCGAGTAAGACCAGACCAGGTAACAGCACCCGCCGCCATGAGTGTGTCGAGTCCTTGAGAAAGGAGAGGTGTCGTATCATGCCAAGAATTCCGATGAGAAACAGGAATGAGAGATGGCAAGAAATGGGGTGGGGAATGGTACTAGAAATAGCAGAAAGAGGCATGGGAAATGGGGAAGTAAGCAAGTGTAAGGAGGAAGAAAGAGGAATGGATAAAGCTGTGAGGGAGAGAGACTCACAACATGAGGGTCACGTATACAGTTAAATACGAATTAAATAAATGAGATGAAATATGATGGATGAATGTGACACGTGAGGCACTGCGGTGTATTCATCTTCCTGAGTCACTCTAACTCTTGCTTCAGGCCAGCCACGGTGAGTCTTTCCTCACTCATCCAAGACGACGAGTCTTACGACAATGACTCATACCATACAACGACATTGAGGCCTAAATTACTCATTACGATAGTGACTCCTAACATCTTCACAAGCGACTGTGTGTCCTACCTTACTCATAAACGGTGGTCTTAACTCATCAGCGACGGTGAGTAAGTCTCACCCCTGACACCTGCCCCTCACGTGAGGGATGTGTCTCAGGGAATGAGGAATCTCTGTGACTCATCTGAGTTTCCAGCTTCCACCCATGTCCCCTCGTTCTGTTACTATTCCGTGTGAACATTTCGTCTATGTCCACTCTGTCAATTCCCCTGAGTATTTTATACGTTCCTATCATGCCCGTCCCTCACCCTTCTTCTTTCTAGTGTCGCAAGGCACAGTTCCTTCAGGTGCTCTTCATACCCCATCCCTCGTAACTCTGGAACGAGTCTCGTCGCAAACTTCTGAACCTTTTCCAGTTTCCTTATGTGTTTCTTCAGATGGGGACTCCATGATGGGGCGGCATACTCTAAGACTGGCCTCACGTAGGCAGTGTAAAGCGCCCTAAAAGCCTCCATACTTAGGTTCCTGAATGATGTTCTAACTTTTGTCAGTGTAGAGTACGCTGCTGTCGTTATCCTATTTATATGTGCCTCAGGAGTTAGATTAGGTATTACGTCCACGCCCAGGTCTCTTTTTCGCGTCGTCACGGGTAGGCAGTTCCCCTTCATTGTGTACTGTCTCTTTGGTCTCCTATCACCTAGTCCCATTTCCATAACTTTACCTTTGCTCGTGTTGAACTCCAGTAGCCATTTCTCTGACCATCTCTGCAGCTTGTTCAAGTCATCTTGGAGGATCCTACAATCCTCATCTGTCACAACTCTTCTCATTAATTTTGCGTCATCCGCAAACATCGACATGTAGGACTCTACTCCTGTAAACATGTCATTAACGTATATTAGAAATAGAACTGGTCCCAGCACCGATCCTTGTGGTATTCCACTCTCTACTGTTCGCCAGTCCGACTTCTCGCCCCTTACCGTTACTCTCTGGTTCCTTCCTGTTAGGTAGTTCCTTACCCATGCTAGGGCCTTTCCGCTTACTCCTGCCTGCCTCTCAAGTTTGAATATGTCTCCTGTGCGGTACTGTATCAACGGCTTTTTGGCAGTCCAGAAATATGCAGTCTGCACATCCTTCCCTGTCCCGCCTTATTCCTTACTTTACCATAGAATTCCAAAAGGTTTGTTAGGCAAGATTTCCCTTCCCTGAACCCATGTTGGTGTTTGTTTACAAACCCAATGCTCTCCAGATGTGCAACAAGTCTTAGCTTAATTATTCTTTCAAGTATTTTACAGGGGATGCTTGTCAGTGATACAGGTCTATAGTTAAGTGCCTCCTCCCTATCTCCTTTCTTGAAGATTGGTACCACATTTGCCTTCTTCCAGCAACTGGGCAATTCTCCCTTCGTAAGTGACTCATTAAAGATCCTTGCCAGAGGCACGCTGAGGGCCTGCGCTGCCTCTTTTAGCATCCACGGTGATACTTTGTCTGGTCCAACCGCTTTAGTTTCATCCAGTGTTGTCAACTGTTTCATTACTTCCTCTGCTGTCACCTCTATATTTGATCTAGGGTCATCTCTCCCCGTAGGGTCACTAGGTCATCCCAAGTCTCTCATCTTGGGTCCGTGTGTGTGTGTGTACTCACCTAATTGTACTCACCTAGTTGTACTTGCGGGGTTGAGCTTTGGCTCTTTGGTCCCGCCTCTCAACTGTCAATCAACTGGTGTACAGATTCCTGAGCCAACTGGGCTCTATCATATCTACATTTAAACTGTGTATGGAGTCAGCCTCCACCACATCACTGCCTAATGCATTCCATCTGTTAACTACTCTGACACTGAAAAAGTTCCTTCTAACGTCCCTGTGGTTCATGTGGTTACTCAGTTTCCACCTGTGTCCCTTTGTTCGCGTACCACCAGTGTTAAACAGCTTATCCTTTTCAACCCTGTCAATTACTCTGAGTATTGTGTCGGCAGTGATCATGTCTCCGTGTGTAAGCTGGGTGTGTGTGGGGGGGGGGAGGCGTGACAGAGAGAGCCGGCAGCATTGCGTCACGGCCGGCAGGCCCGGGGGCGCGGGTCTCAAGGTCACGCGCCGGGACACGGGTCACAAGCACTCTTACAAGAGCAAGTGTTGATGCTTTAAACAGCTTCGGATAAACTACAGCAGTAGAGGAGGGTAATAGAGGCTGGTCTCCAGGTGCACTGTACCCAGGCGCTTCCCTCCCCAGGCACTGTAGCGAGGCATTCCTCTAGAGAGAGTAGACACCTTCTCTTTCATTCAGAGCGAGCGGCCTGGCCGCGGGCAGGGAGTGGAGGGGTATGATGTAAGGGAGAGAGAGAGAGAGCCAACTCTCACTCGCCAAGTTTACTGCTGAAGACGTTACATGTGTCTCTTTTCTGTATGTTTGTTCGCTCCTGACACTTGTGGGCATATGTGTCTCGTCGCTGGAGGTGACGTATGAAAGCTCACTCGTATACACTATACACATACACACAGGCACAACGAAACATTGTGGAACCTGACTACCAGTTACGACTGACATATGGAACTCGGTGTGCTATTCTGTCCACCAATCAGCAAGCGTCTGGAGGCGGAGCAACAA
>WNGS01070369.1:0-18821 GCA_020271785.1 Procambarus virginalis | reverse complement strand
ATTCCACTGATGTCAATGAGATAATCCTTTCCCTTAAAACCAATTCTAGTGCCCTTGAGGAGATTCCGACATAATTTACAAAAAAGCCTCCAGATCCTTAGCCCCTGCAATTACATTGCTCTCAACAAGTCACTTGAACTCCAAACCTTCCAGATATTCTAAAAAAAGCGAGAGTAAACCCTGTCCACAAATGTGGTGATCTCACTGATGTTAACAACTACAGACCTATTTCAATCCTGCCTAACTTATCAAAAATTTTTGAAAAACTAATCTACAAGCAGCTTTACTCTTATCTAGCCAAGCACAATATACTTAGCTCTTGCCAATATGGCTTCAGACCTAAAAAAAAGCACTAACTACGATGCACTTATTAGTATGATTAACTTAATTCATGCAGCTCTTGATAAATGAGTTCCCTGTTGGGTTATTTGTGGACCTGCGTAAGGCTTTTGACACTGTGAACCACCAAAACCTTCTTCTTAAATTACATCATTATGGAGTCAGAGGACTCTCCCTGCAATACCTCAAATCTTACCTTACTGACAGACTCCAGTATGTTTCTGTGAAACAATTCAATTTCTCCTACCCTACCCATCAACATTGGTGTTCCTCAGGGCAGTATACTTGGCCCTCTCCTCTTTCTCATCTACATTAATGACCTTCCAAATGCCTCCCAACACCTTAGACCAATTCTATTTGCTGATGACACAACCTTCATTTACTCCAGTCCTGACCCCCTTGCTCTAAATGCCACAGTAAATACCGAGCTTAATAAAGTCCATCTTTGGCTAACTGCTGCCACAAACTCACCCTTACATTGACAAACTTTCTATATTCTGTTTGGCAATAAATCCTCTAACCAAATAAATCTCGAGATTAACAATACCCAAATTTGTAACAAATTAGATGGCAAATTCCTTGGCGTTCTCATTGATCACAAGCTTAATTTCCAGGGACACATTCTAAATATATCAAAAAAAGTTTCAAAAACTGTTGGCATTCTTTCTAAGATCAGATATATGTACCCCGCCCTGCCCTGGTGACTCTCTATTACTCCCTCATCTATCCATATCTCAACTATGGTATTGTGCTTGGGGTTCTACTACCCAAAATCATTTACGTCCTCTAATTACTCAACACAAAGCTGCTATTAGGACAATATCCAACTCTGGCCCCAGACATCACTCGGTACCCCTACTCAAATCTCTCAATATGTTAGATATTAAGTCACTGCACATTCTCTCATGTGTATTATACATATATAAAACGCTGAACTGTAATGCCAATCCTGACTCAAAAGCTTCATTGAAAGCTGTAACAGAACCCATGAGCACCACACCAGAAATAAATACAGTTTTGATATTCCAGAGTACGACTTAACCAAACTAGAAATGCTCTACAAATCAAGGGACCCAGAATGTGGAATGACCTTCCCACCCATGTTAAGACTGTACCTCTCTCAACCAGTTTAAGATTAAAACTAAACACTACCTGATAAACTCCCTGTAACCTACCTTACCCCTCTATTGTCAACCCATGTCTTATTTTTTTTTTATTCAACGCTGTTTGTCTACATATTGTATTTGTGCTGCTTTTCAGTCATGTTCCCCCCTTTTTTTTTGTACCTTTATTTGTATCTGTTCTCAAACCATTTATTCTTTTTGTCCAATTAGTATTAAGTTTAGATATTAATGTTTTCTTGCCCGAAACGCATTGCGTAATAGTGGCTTTAGGCATTGTATGTACTAGCTCTATCTATAATTGATCCACTTATGTAAAATCTCTCTATGTATGTACCTTTCCTGAATAAACATATTTATATTTATATTTATAATACACCCCCAGGATGAGTATGGCGTCCCTACAACCCACAGGATGGATAGGGGGCTCCAACCACCATAGAATGGATATGGGCTTCAACCACCACTTAGAATGGGTATGGGGTCCAATAACACCACTGGATGTGCATGGCGTCCATTGCCGCGCGTCGAGCTCGAAAACCGCAGCATTCATCTCAGAACCATGCCTATTTCACGCAGATTCTCAATAAACGTAAGAGTTTTAAATGTCACAAGAAAGATAGAAATATAAGCTTCATTCTAAATAAATACCTTACCATGGGCATATTTAAATTTAAAGCGAAGATACGTGTACTTTTATAATAGCCGAGCTCCGACCCCTGACAGATCGATCGACCGAGCAACTCTCAGAACAATGTTTATTTCACGTGAATTCGTTAATAAACATATACGTTTTATATGTCTCAAGAAAGGCAGACATATAACCTTCACTTTAAACACTTTACCATAGACATATTTAAAGTTCTAATGAAGATACATGTATTTTAAAAATTACGGAGCTCCCACCCCGTACAGACTGAACGACAGAGCAACTCTCTCTCAGATCAATGTTTATTTCTCGTAAATTCGTTAATAAACACAAATGTTTATATGTCTTAAGCAAGATAGAAATAAGAGCTTCATTTTAAATACATTACAATAGACATATTTATAGCTCAAGTGAAGATACATATGTTTTTATAGTAGCGCTCAGTAGCTTGTCGGGCATGGAGTGCAGACGCCTACGCACTTGCCGATATATTGTATAATTAACAAAGATACGCTAATAATGCCTAAAATCTTATATGCCTCCAGAAAGACCGAGATATGAACATTACTATGATTGCACCAAATGAAATATATCATGTTCGAGAACAAAGATATATCAATTTTAAAATTAAGTTCCGACTCTTGCTCGGGCGAGAGAGATAGGGCGACTCTCGCCCCATCTATTGGAGATTCTGTCCATTAAAGACCCAAAGCTACTCAAACCCTCCTAGCATTATTTAAGTAATGAAGTAATACGGTATATTTACTCACTATAATGTGGGTGCTAAATGCAGAACATGAGAAAACATATATATTTACTCCAAACTAATGTAATTTCATTATGAAATAAGTAAATAAGTAGCATCAAAGGAAGTCACGTTCCAAGCGTCAATGTTGTGGAGCGACTTATCCAGTTTGGAAAGTGTTTGTTGGCATATCCACTTGTCGCACTTCTCTGCACAAATTATCACAAATTTAAATTATAATGTTAACAAGTAGAATACGTATTTTTAATAAAATCTAACATAACTAGCCAGAAAACATTTAACATTTATTAAAAATATATGTTTGGAAGTTAAATCGACTTCATAGGACAACAGTTTTGTTATATAAGTTATTTTATATATGTTATATATTTTATAACATATATATGTTATTTTGTTATATAATTATGTTATTTAAGCAGTCTCCGTGGTGTAGTGGTAAGACACTCGCCTGGCGTTCCGCGAGCGCTATGTCATGGGTTCGTATCCTGGCCGGGGAGAATTACTGGGCGCAATTCCATAACTGTAGCCTCTGTTTACCGCAACAGTAAAATGTGTACTTGGATGAAAAAACGATTCATCGCGGCGGGGATCGTATTCCAGGGACCTGCCCGAAACGCTACGCGTACTAGTGGCTGTACAAGAATGTAACAACTCTTGTATATATCTCAAAAAAAAAAAATATATATATATTATATATATATATATATATATATATATATATATATATATATACTCGTTATACGTTGACATGCGTTCGCTACTTAAACTACCATTTACTGTACTTATGTAATATCTCCCATGTCTCTTCATTCATCTCACCGAACCCTACAAGCTCTGTGATATATTGTTTAATTAATTGAGATTCACAAATAAAGCTTATAATTATATATGTTATCAAAAAGGCAGAGCTTAGTTTAGTTCATTTATTATGCACCCCATACCCATCCTATGGGCGATAGTGGAGTGTTACAGAGGCACATAATGGGCTCAGGGACTGAGCCCCACAATTCATATAGCCAAGCAAGTTATAATCTTGATAAGCTAGTTACAAAAGTCAATGCACATTGTCACATCAACAATGTGCTCGAGACCGACCACAAGTACAGTTTATAATTTAAGCAACTGACATATATGGAGGGCTAGTGTCACAATTGATATGTTTATCCTACACATAACCCCCTCTCCCCCATCGAATGGGCAGCGGTGGATAGGTTACAATCAAGTCGTTTTTTGCGTTTTATTCAGAGATTAGATCTTATTGGGTGAGGAAAGATATTCATATTTTAATGAAGGCTTCTTGGCTGATGCTCTCCATTGATGGAAAATATACAACCTTTTGAAAATCAATGTTAGTTTGATCTAGATATTGTAATTAACCAAAGTATTTATGTCATCAGAAATGTAGAAATATAGGCTACATTTAAAATCCTTTGCCATAAATATAACTGAAGCGAAAACGAAGATATATGCGTTTTGATAGTTACTTGATGGCTAGCTTTGAGAGTGTGAAGCCCTGCACACCAGCCAATAAATTGTATAATTAGTTTCCATATATTTTAATTAATCTTAAAAATCTATATGTCAGAAGAAAGGAAGATGTAGCCGTTAATGTGACAACATTTAAAAATATATATCTCTTAAGTTAAATAAATAATACCACCTTATCGCCGGTGTCCGGACACACGAAAACTACCTAGGTATCAGTATCCAGCCAGGCGGGGATCACAGGCTGCACAATACTGATAAATTATGTAATGCACTACTTGTGGTCGATCTCGAACCCATTTATGATGTGACGACTTATAGTGAATTTTGTAACTAGCTCATCAAGATTGTATCTTGCTTAGCTAAATGAATTGTGGGGTTCGGTCCATTCATTTTCTTTCTTTATTATGCACCCCATAATACCCATCCCGTGGGCGGTGGTGTAAAGGATTACAGAGGCACATAATCGGTTCAGGAACTGAACCCTCTAGTTCGTTTAGCTAAGCAAATATCAATCTTTTGACGCTAGTTACAAAATTATTAATGTACACATACTTATGCATACATGTACATATACATACGTATACATATATACATACACATACATATTTAATCACCCACACAAATACACACATCAGTAATCTTTTGTGTCACAATTAAGTGATTCAACAAGAGGCTCACAACAGTCACTATACAAGGCACTTACATCTATGAGGAGTCGCACAGTTACTAGTCTTGCTCCACACCCACCCAACTGGGCGGCAGCTTTACAGTCATGTGCTCCACACCCACCAAACTGGACGACAGCTTTACAGTCATGTGCTGCACACATACCCAACTGGGCGGCAGCTTTACAGTCATGTGCTCCACACCCACCAAACTGGGCGGCAGCTTTACAGTTACCTGGTGTTATTCTTCACCTATATCTTTTCCTGGTTAATCCCTATTTACATTATGCAGTTCAGGTTTCGTCGCCATACTATAGTTCTTAGTTTAGTTAATTTATCACATAATGGGTTCAGGGACTGAACACACAAGTTATTTATCTAAGCAAGTTACAATCTTGAGGAGCTAGCCACAAAATTCATAACACATCGTCACATCAACAACATGGTTTCGAGGTCGACCACAAGTACAGTTTCTAAATTAAACAAATGCCATATGTGGAGAGCTAGTACGTGTCACAATTGATTTGGTTGTCCTGCACATTTCCACAGTAGTTTGCTTGGGTTCTTTTAATTATCTTAGATATCATTGAAGAGAACCTCCTAGGTACTATACTGTATATATGCTGGTAAGAAGTATAATAATCCTGAGAAATCGTGTAAATTATGTTGTACGAGTGCTTCCAGTTAAGTAACATAGTTCATTTGTGTGCGCGTGCTTGAAGAGGAAATGTTATCCCCCACCCCCCCCCCCCCCATTGTAAATATTTGTGGGTTTCAGACCATACGACCGCGGCTTACCCTCGCCGCGGTCGAGGGTAAGAACACCGGATGTATACCCAGTATTACAAGTAAACATTAGCAATAACAATTATGGAAAGTTCCTTCACCTATACATAGACAAGAGACTGAACTTCAGCACCCACATACAACACATAAGGGGATGCTCTGAGAGAGAGAGAGAGAGAGAGAGAGAGAGAGAGAGAGAGAGAGAGAGAGAGAGAGGGAGAGGGAGAGTAAAAATATCCACTGAGGTCTGATTAAGTCCTTTTGGGGACCTTAATCATTAGGACGTCCAACGATTAACGCAAAGTGAAGCGTATTCAGATGGTATATTGACAACATTCAGCATATCTCATAATGACCTAATAGTACTTGGTGCACAAATACCTTTTCCAAAGGAATCGCAAAACATAATTAAACACAATCGTACCGTACAGTGTTATATATTTATTTCAGTTTGAACAATTTTTAACCGTTAAAGGATAAATCCTTTAATTGGTTGAAATTGGTTTTAATATTCGAAATCTAATTTGTTGATGTTAAATAATATAAGGTTCAAATTTATTAAGATACATACTATAAAAACTATTTCTGGGTGGGGGTTCCGCGCAGCTGGCCCTCACGGGATTGGGGGTGCTCCGTCGGAACCCCCAAAGTGACAAGCCAAGAATACCAAGCTTTACAATTACCGTAAATGCTCAGGCAACTTTAAATTAGAGATGTCTCTTCAATGTATTTGATTACATTAATTCTACTTCTGTATATTAATTTATGGCTTTCACTAATCTTCATTAGTCACCATAATTAATTCAGCTCTATTTACCTATTTGTTATATTGAGCTATTATGCTTCTTCAGTTAAGGATTATCTAATTTAATCTTTTATGATTGTATTATTAATTAATTATTTATTCACTAATCTTCATTAGTCACCATAATTAATTCAGCTCTATTTACCTATTTGTTATATTGAGCTATTATGCTTCTTCAGTTAAGGATTATCTAATTTAATCTTTTATGATTGTATTATTAATTAATTATTTATTTATTAAATAATTAATTATTATTATTTTAAAATTAAAATAAGTCCCCCACTCCGTGAGCGTTTTCTTCCAACCACAGAAATAGTCACTGCTTTTATCATAAAAGCGGTGAAATTCTGTGGGGAAGGATACGCATTACCGTGCTCCACTGTCTAAACGACTAAGCGGCGCGCGCGTAGAGCGGGGTACTTGGGAGCACAGGCGCGGCGCCTTCTGGCTCGCCGCCGCCCCGCAGGTACACCACAAAACTCCCACCCTCCTCCCGGTGCTCCGTCGGAACCCCCAAATGGGGGTGCTCCGTCGGAACCCCCAAAGTGACAAGCCAAGAATACCAAGCTTTACAATTACCGTAAATGCTCAGGCAACTTTAAATTAGAGATGTCTCTTCAATGTATTTGATTACATTAATTCTACTTCTGTATATTAATTTATGGCTTTCACTAATCTTCATTAGTCACCATAATTAATTCAGCTCTATTTACCTATTTGTTATATTGAGCTATTATGCTTCTTCAGTTAAGGATTATCTAATTTAATCTTTTATGATTGTATTATTAATTAATTATTTATTCACTAATCTTCATTAGTCACCATAATTAATTCAGCTCTATTTACCTATTTGTTATATTGAGCTATTATGCTTCTTCAGTTAAGGATTATCTAATTTAATCTTTTATGATTGTATTATTAATTAATTATTTATTTATTAAATAATTAATTAATATTATTTTAAAATTAAAATAAGTCCCCCACTCCGTGAGCGTTTTCTTCCAGCCACAGAAATAGTCACTGCTTTTATCATAAAAGCGGTGAAATTCTGTGGGGAAGGATACGCATTACCGTGCTCCACTGTCTAAACGACTAAGCGGCGCGCGCGTAGAGCGGGGTACTTGGGAGCACAGGCGCGGCGCCTTCTGGCTCGCCGCCGCCCCGCAGGTACACCACAAAACTCCCACCCTCCTCCCGGTGCTCCGTCGGAACCCCCAAATGGGGTGCTCCGTCGGAACCCCCAAAGTGACAAGCCAAGAATACCAAGCTTTACAATTACCGTAAATGCTCAGGCAACTTTAAATTAGAGATGTCTCTTCAATGTATTTGATTACATTAATTCTACTTCTGTATATTAATTTATGGCTTTCACTAATCTTCATTAGTCACCATAATTAATTCAGCTCTATTTACCTATTTGTTATATTGAGCTATTATGCTTCTTCAGTTAAGGATTATCTAATTTAATCTTTTATGATTGTATTATTAATTAATTATTTATTCACTAATCTTCATTAGTCACCATAATTAATTCAGCTCTATTTACCTATTTGTTATATTGAGCTATTATGCTTCTTCAGTTAAGGATTATCTAATTTAATCTTTTATTGTATTATTAATTAATTATTTATTTATTAAATAATTAATTATTATTATTTTAAAATTAAAATAAGTCCCCCACTCCGTGAGCGTTTTCTTCCAACCACAGAAAAACTATTTCTATTTGAAATTTAAATAACATAAAAAGAGTACAGAATATAACAAATACCGACTATATAAAAGACCTGACACTTGCAGCACTTACTTATGCTATTGTAACACATTGAAAGTATTGACATTATTTGATTCAGCAAAGCATTTGGTAAGGTTATAATAATAATAATAATAATAATAATAATAATATTAATTAATGTATTTTAAATTATAATTCACAACTTGCTAGCGCACAAGAATCAAATCCACGAATCATCATTACATTCTGTAACACCTACACATGATCCATGGTGCCAAATATTGCAACGGTCACAGCATACCATCAGCTTCAAAGGATTTGGCTTTCTGCAAATGCAGTACACTTCCATCGAGCATGTCCGGATGATTCGTTTTCTTCTCAGTGTCTGAGCTGCAAGGAATGAGATGAGACACTTTCCTTTAAAGTTCTCTTGAAGATGTTGTCTCATATTCTGCATATCATACGAGGTTCACCGGATCTACACCACTTGCAAGTGATGCAGCAAACGCCACAGCATATACCCCACTCATACTTGAGTCCCTGTGTCTGCTGACATTCATTATATTGCATATCAGCTTATCATCCTGGCAATTAGCAAGAGCATACAAGATAACTTCAGTAGATTTGGATGGTAATTTATGCCTGGTGTCGTATATGTTAATTTGTCCAGTTACTCCAATGTTGGAAACGGTGACCCAGTGACAATCATCAACTTGGATAATTTGAATAAATTCACTAATTGTAACTGGCCAGGAGAGGTCCCGCTACAACGCTGGGTCATGAAGGCCTTCCACGCTTGGCACAGTTTGTTTGATGAGGTCACATGCAGATTTTATATGAAGGTCAGAGAGCTGTACATTTGTTCCAATGTTCATTATCTCGTCATCGGTTAAATAATTTAACATTGTCGAATGTGAAGCACTGTTATCACTCTCCTTATTGTTGCATTGGTGTGAGGAGTGGCAGTGATTGGTGCAGTTTATTTTTTCTTTAAATAGGGACATACATTTGTACTGCAGATACCAGTACAGTTGCACCGTTTCTTTATATATTTTATACTTGGGTTAGCAAGGCGAGACGCTTCTCTTAACGTGATACTGTTGGTATCAAACAAAAATAGTTTTTAAAGTATGTATCTTAATAAATTTGAACCTTATATTATTTAACATCAACAAATTAGATTTCGAATGTTAAAACCAATTTCAACCAATTAAAAGATTTATCCTTTAATGTTAAAAATTGTTCAAACTGAAATAAATATATAACACTGTACGGTACAGTTGTGTTTGCCTGCCACAGCCTTGAGAGCACGGAGCCTCTCTCTACATTCGCGACCCAGTCTGGCTAAAACATTGCGGTACAGTAGAACCTCAAGACCAAGGTATTTGTATCTGGTAACATAGTCGAGCAGAGAGCCATCATCCAACTGCATCCTGCAAACGGCCCCACCCCGTCTGGGTAGGTGTCGGTTCAGGATCTTTGTTTTCTCTACTGAGATGACTAAGCATAGTTCCAGACATGTGTACAATACAGAGTTCAGAACATTTTGGGTGTTGGTATACCCATTGGTGTGGATCAGTATATCATCCACATAGCTAATGATGTGTTCGCTGGACCTTCTAGTTACTAAGTTTAAAAGTGCATTAATTAACACATTGAACAGAGTACGACTGAGAACACCTCCCTGTGGAGTGCCAAGTTCAAAATCTCTCGTTACACGCCTATGCCCTTGGAACAGTACAGGTGACTTCCTGTTGGATAGATAGCCTCTTATCCACCGTAGAAGCCATCCTCCAACATTCATTTTAGCAAGTTCTCTCAGAATGACGTGTGGGTTAGCAATGTCAAAGGCTGACTTAAGATCTAGGAAAGTGGTATATGACCTATCAGTATGCAGGGTGAGGAATGTGGTAATACAGTGATGTACACTCTTTCCATGCGTAAAGCCATATATCTGGGGAGACAACATATTATTAATTTTGTAAAGGAGACGGTTGAGAACCATCCTCTCAAGACACTTACAGAGACAACTAGTGAGGGAGACTAGGCGAAAAACACTAGGCTGATGAGGTTTAGGAATGGGAATAATAACACTGTTGGTCCATGACTTAGGAAGCTTCCCAGTTACATAGCTCATATTATGCAATTGAAGCAAGGGATTCCCTGGAACTAGCAGAAGCATATGCAGTATGCCGTAAGTAACTCCATCCTCCCCGGGTGATGTAGCTTTGCCTTTATGTAGAGCAGAATCTAGTTCGTATTCAGTAAAAAACATGTCACAGTCATCCTCTTGATGACGCATGAAGTCAAGGAACCTTGCTCTATCAGTATAAGTAGAATAGAAAGTGCCGACTCATACCACCTATGTATGGAAATCAGAAGCGGAGTGCCACATAGAGCCAGTCCATATTAGGTCATCCAGGGGGTGAGTAGTAGCGGTCGAGAAAACGGGGAAGAAACTGGAGGTAACTATTGTATACTGGTATGAATATGTTCATTTATACAGTAGTAGTATGACAGTATATTTAAGTAAAAAATGAATTTATTGTATAATAAACACGGGTGAGAGCCAGTCACACCCCCCTCATTCCCTCTATGGGCCAGGTGTAACAAAAAAACAGGTTAGTCTGAGTAGGGGTGGTCCCCCACCCTCCCTCGTACTGGGCGACCTTTGGAGAACCGTAAGAGGGGACAACACCCTCCTGCTTTCCCCCCCCCCTTTTCACACACACACATATTCACACACACTCACACACACACACATACAGTATTTAGGGATATATAATCGAACAAGACTGAACTATCCCTCCAGGACTATATACATATATATATGTTCAGACCCATATCGTACTTGGTGACCTTGGGTGGTCGGTCGTACCCTTCCTTGCACCTAATGGCCTTGACTTCACCCGGTGGACTCGTGTGGGGTCTTATATAAGAGTATTTAAGGAGTATTAAAAATCAAAGAATTTATTAATGCTTTATTAGGTAAAATCACAAAAATGATGTATAAGAAGTTAATTATAATAGTTAATAATTGTAGTTATGGATCCCTCACTCTTATTCCTCACTCCCCCCCCCCACCTCCCCATCCTCATCTGAGTAGAATTCTGACGTCTCCCCGTCTGTGGAGAGAGGAGGAAGGCCTTGACCCCCACCCCCCTCTCTTGGGGGTGTGGGGTGAGTTGGGTGGTGGCCTTTTGGATGAGTTTCCCCCCAGTCACATCTGAAGTGTTCTGGAAAGAGATGTGGAAAATAATTTATGCTGGTTAAAAGGGTTTTATAGCATTATATGTTTTTATTAGAAAAATATTCTATTTCCTTCTAAGAACGGCTAGTACATACCTCTCCCCCTGCGGGGGTGACCTTGAGTCCTCTACAGCAGGTATTGTCAATTAGAGTACGTAACAGCATCTTGGTTGGGACAGACCTCCCTCGTAGAATTACTACTTTACAAAAGTGGACTGGTCCCAAGAATTGTACTGGGGGGGGGGGGAAATAAGGATGTAAAATAAAGGATGTACAAACTTTTTATTGTGGGAAAAAAATAAATCTTTACCAGAAAGTGAGGGTAATACTAACCAGGAACCTCAAGGTCTTCAATCTTCCCTGTAGTTTTTTTGGGAGAGACACCCTCCATTTGTAGGATGTTGAGGATGTTTGTCTTCTGGGGAGGTTGTGGGTGGGAGGGGTTTTTATAGACCGTACTCCCTATTAGGTAGGTTGCCTAGCTAACAAAAATATTCTCTACACCACCTATAAGAACCAACCCCTACACCCCTACAAAATGTCCTAACACAATGTTGTTTCATAGGAAAATATCGTCTCACATAAGCGAGGGCTCGTTTATCGTTTAATTTTAAAGTAACGCTGGAAAATACTTTATGAAAGTAATGTACTGATGAAGGCAACCCCAGATGACTTATTCTGTGAACAAACATGATGCAACAGAGCCCACAAGCAGGAGTAAAATCACTTTGGAGTCTGTACCACATCCCATACACCTCTGTTATTTTGTTAGTTTTAATAAATCCTTGAAAATAATGGCCGTAAGTAACCACCGACATTGCATAACTATCGAAAAAAAACATTCGATGTTTAACTTTATCAACATAAATAGCTACCCAATGGCCCATGGTTAATCTACTGTGTGATGGTAAAATATTACTTATGAAGACGATAGGTTTTCTTGACGATATATTTAAATATTCTATCTCGTCTGCGTTATAACATCCTAGGTAGACAGCTCGATCCCCTAGATTATTTTTTAAATTAATATTTATATCATAACAATTCATTATGTTTTTTAAGCTCGCACGTCACATAGAACAGTTCTTTGTCCGTCGATGGATAGTACTCCTGTCGTTTCCCCAAACAGTAAAACCAGTCTGTTATATGTAACACCACTACCAAATTCAAGCTCCATACGCAAGTTGCCAGATTTCTCCACAGGGAGGGAATCTTTTGTTTGAATGGTGCTTAAGTCAAAGGCGAATATTGATCTTCCTTATTAAAAGTGTCATAGCCTAGTAGCGAATCACGCTCTAACCCTAATGTCTTCAAAGTTTCGTAATAAAGGCGGGAGTAATGGTTGTCGAAATCACCGCCAATTCGGTAAATTGCATTATTGTTCAAATACATAGCAATATTTTTCAGCTTTGCATTTTCAAAATATAATCCATTACCTTGGTGGAGACCGGCGAAATAATTCATTGCTACAACTACCATATATATCTTTTGAGGGATTACTTGTGGCCAAGGCTGATCAATTAAGAGGCTGGTTTGATTCCCCGCCAGGACATATGTTTTAGAAATGGTTCTATTGAAAGTATAGGTTATGGGGTCAGGAGATGCTAACAGCGAGCTGTTTAAGGCAAGGTAGGCACTCGGGTAGGGGAACACCCGTGTTACCCATAACTTAGCATAATCCATATGCAGGCGATACTTAGACCCATCGACTACACTTGTATTTATCACCCAAGCGTGTGGAGAGAGCTCCAATCTTAGACGCACATCTATATTATCTAATATGAATTGGTCTAGGGTTGTTACATCCAATACTAGGGGAAAACACATTGACAAACCTTTTTCTTTTAAATTGGTCATAAATTTTTTATCCTTGGCGGTTGCTCCAGTAAAAAATGTATTTGTAAATTCGTTAGGAATTATACCGTCATCACTCCAGTCCCTACGAATGGCCCCAATTCTCCCCAAGGAAGACATTTTTGAAGGGGGTAGGGAGGTAATTAATTTAATAAACACCAATAATTAAAATTAGAATTTGTTTCAACTACCTGCTCTCCTAAAAACACCTGAACACCTTTAAACATGGTATTTGACAACCCATTCACAAATTCCACATAGTCATCCTCTTCCAATTTTGTGGTATCGTCATCTTTCGTTAAAGATACCTTAAAGTCTATAACAATATTAGCTAGATCTAAGAAGGCGCCCTGGGTTCAGGGATGCGTGTCACCACCCTTGAGTCTAAATATGGTTCTTCACCCAGCAGTGTTAAAGTAAGATTACATCGGCCTTGCCACAATGTCTAGGGGTATCGAAAGTCACTATATAAAAGGTGAAAAATATATTTGTGCTAAGGGGGACAAAACATAACAATTAAATAGTACGTTAGAAAAACAGAAACATTCTTTAACTTGCATTAACAATAACATAAAACTTCTTAGTGAAGCATGAGAAATATCACCAGAACATGATACGTAAAAGGGAATACATCTAACCAATCATCTAACCAGAGAAATAACTAAAATAACCAACACCCAGGACTGATCTTAACCCATGTCTACCCTCGACCACCGCCCTCACGCTACTGCCGGATTACTGGCTCACCGGGACGGCGTCACCTCCCTAACTATCAACAGACTATTCAAACTGGGCAACTGCCCACGGAGAAATCATGAGCCTCGTAACACGAAACTTCAACAATATATAGTGTTATACTATATAATCATATAATATACATATAATTTCTCATACTAGATACAATTTCTCATATTAATTAGAGAATATGATAGTAATAAATGAATCTTAAAACGAATGAAATGAGAACATGAATGAATCTTTAGCAAGATTCGTGACAATGCGGAATTCTAAGTATTATCCCGCAAACGATGATTAATGGGGAGGTTGACAGGTAGAATGTCTATTTGCTGTGTAGAGGCAATTGAACTTTCCACATTACGTATTCTGTTACTTCTAGGAAATTGGTCAATAATACTGGAGCTATAATATTCTAATGGAATTTTCATCCCAGCTCCACTAGCCCCCGCCACGATCCCCCCGAAAAGGTGAAGTATGACTGCTTACGTTAGGGAAAATACGTCATTTTTATACCCAAGACCTCGTTGACATTTTTATTTTTTTTTTTTATTTTTATTCTCCTAGAGAGTCGTTTAATTTTCCCACCTGTTACCAGTTTCTTTCCCACAGTTTTAAGAGCATCAATACCGTGAGTTCTCAGAGCACTCTTTACATCCCGTTTACCACTACTTAAATCACCAAGAACATTTTTCCCAAAATCGATTGCACTCGGTGTTACAGCTTTCATGAAAAATGGTATGGCCCGTCGAGCCAAGCAGCCAAGGTCCCAAAAAAAACACCGCCAGATCTGAGATAAGGTGCTTGGAATGTGCGTATGTCATTCATCGCCCCCCTCTCATCCCATGTCTCCTAGAGGGGGGGGGGGAAGATCTCCCAAACTCCCTCTGAGAGGGGGGGGATGAACGGTACTCGCATACCGACACCTCTTCGTACAATAACCGAAAGTTGTGGTAAACACTTCTATATATTATATATATATTATAGTTATATCGCTATACTTTAGGACGGATATGCAAGACCCCGTAACCGACCTTCCATCTTCAAAACTAACCATTCGCCCAAACTGATCTGTTATTTTAATACTTACTTTCTCCAACGTGTTAGTATTTAATGTCTTGTACACAGGGGATGAGCTCCTCTAGAATATGAGTCATGATAACTGATTGCATCCAAGATATTTACAATCTGCCCCCCATATCAGTCCGGCTCGATGACGTCACAATAGATGAGTAAATAATCACAACCCCCGTCATTGTCTGGAGGGAATGAGCCCACAACCTTGGAGGGTTGTAATGTCATCTGTTTTTGCCCGATAAATGGTGTATTTGCGACCGCTGTCAAAACCAAGTACATTAGCTATTCTGTGTTTAAATTGAAGACTGAGAGAATATAACGAGCCAGTACCTTCATTATTAAGAGTTGAAGCTAGTAATACACGCTCTAAAGACTGGTCATAGGTGAGGATTGCTTCTGTATTTGGGAAGTATATTTTGAAATCACTCCTGAAACTTAGTTTCATGTCAGTGATTATTTGCCGGCTAATCTCTTCTGTAATGTATTTGATGTTTCTCGATAATATGTTGGTTTTGGGGAGGAAGGAGTAAATTAGATGTTCTGGACTTTTAGAAAGAGTTCCACGTTTAAAAGTAGCATAGATATCTATGGCAGACTCCCCCTCATCCTTAATTATGGCGTTAATTCGTCTGGGTAGAAGTATGTTGACTAAAGCTACCTCATGTTTTATGGAAGAGTTTAAATGTAGTGTAGGGATGGTGTTTGTAAATGCCGAACTTGTGTTGTTGTATAAATCTCCTTGGTCGAGGCTAGTAAGATATACGTAATGTTCCTCGGCCATTGTGCACTTAAGAACTGATTGAGGGAAATAAAAACAACACTACTTATTTTTATTTTGAAGTACAAAGGAAATATTGTTTTTTTAAAGAAACTACAACAGGGGAAAGAGTCCCACAACAAAAAAATTACTTTAAAAGAACAGCTGCTGCTGCTGCTGCTGCTGCTGCCACTGCCGCTGCCGTTGTTGCTACTGCCGACACCGCTGCTGCTGCTGCTGCCACTGCCGCTGCCGTTGTTGTACTGCCGACACCGCTGCTGCTGCTGCTGCTGTCACCACCGCGGGAGCTGTGTAGATGATGCAACTGCTACTGCTGACGGTAGCGGTGCTGCCGCTGTTGCTGTTGTCGCTGCTGTTGCTGTTGTCTGCTGCTGCTGTTGCTGCTGAAGCTGTTTGTACCACCGACACCGCTACTACTACTACCGCTGCTACCACAACTAGAGCTGTTACTGCTACTGTCATCACTGCAGGAGCTGTTGTAGATGATGCAACTGCTGCTGCTGTTACTGTTGTGGTGCTACCACCTCTTCTTCTTCCCTGGGGGTGGTTACAGCTTCCGTTGTTTTTTCGGGGGAGAGGATAACAGGAATATTTCCTGTGACTCTCCATCGAGGATGGACTCGATACGGTGATTCGGCGGGGATCGATGTCGATAGTGGTTTCGATGCGGCGTTTGACCGCGGCAGATGATGTGGGGGGAGGTGGAGGGGCAGTGGTAGTGGTGCTGGATGTATATTCCTGTAGATGTCTCTTCTTCCTGGGGGTAGCTGGTGGTGCTGGCGGTGTAGAACGAGAAGAGGTTCCTGGGGTGGAGACCCCCTCCTCCACCACAGCGTCCAGGGTGATAGTTGTACTATCACCCTCTCCTCTGGGTCATCGATCGGGAGGGGTGCCATTGATGGGGAAACAGCTGTGGGCCGTTTTAGGATAACAAGTTCCTTGTTATGCTTGCTCAATTCACGGTGAAGAGAGATCAGCATGGGTCCGATGTCCTTGTGCCAGTTGTCCATACCATCACGGGAAGCCCCTAACCCATGGGGCACCACCAGTCGAAACATGGTTGGGCTTCGTATTATGAGGTTGCCCACCTTCGTTAGGGCCACTTTAAGCCAGAATAGGCGATTTCTGGCTGTATCCAGGGTGACGTTGGCGATGTAGTGTGTGTCAGCCGAAGTCTGTACTTGTTCTTGTGCTATAGGGTTGGACTCGAAGGGTGCTCCTGCACCGAATGCAGAAATTAGCGCCACGATGTGGGTCTGAAGAATAAGACAGGCTCTTCGACCATATCTTGACCGTCAGAGGGTAGGGGGGCTATCTTCACTTCAATGTCCCCTGGGGTAGACCGATAACGTATTGTGGCCCTGTTGACATTAGTCAGACCAACACGTTCCACACGAGCGTAATTATAAGTTTTCCATATCACGCTTGCCAGTCCATAAGGTCGCACAATGGCAGGGGAGGTCGTACACAATGACATCGCCGACCCCAAAGGCGTGGGTGTCGGTGATGTCGTCGTCTATCGACTTTATGGACGACAAGGACATGGCGAAGGGTGAGTGTGAGGAGGGTCTCGACAACGATAGCTACAGTGACCAGGAGCGACGGGGGGGCCTTAAATACACCTGCGTTCCCCTCCTGGAGGGGGAGGAAAGTAGGGGTGTTGGGGTAGAGGCCACATTCCTCACCTTATAAGCCCATAGACCTCCGCCCAGACTCGAAGGCTGTGACCTGGTCTCGATGTTGGAAGATTAATTTTCCATTTGCCATATCTCCGTCTGGATTTCCTGGGATGAATATTCTTCATAACGTTTCACCGTTTCCCCAAATGACTTAAAAAATCGTTTGGGGGAGCACTCAACACAAGGCGGTCGTAACAATCCCACAATGCGTATATCAATCTACTTTTGTGTTCGACATACTTGTAGTACCGTTGAGTAGCAACCAACTTCTTCAATAGAGGAGATTTGTCCACAGTTGCAGGTGGAGGGGGACTGGAAGCTTGCTCCATGGTGAGCACACAACTGACTATAATGACGATTAGGTGTGGTTCATAGGTCTTCAATATGGGTCCCAATGGGGTCTCCTATGGATGCCCTCCCCCCTTTTAACTGTGATCTGGCACGATAATTACGTATGAAGGTCGGCTCTATGCCAGCTACCTTCAGTAAAATCCTTACATCCTCCTTGTCAGTTGTCCTAAACTGTCCTTTAGTAAAGGAGTCTTAATTATATCTAAAATATTTTAAATTTCGCACAGGTTTAATAATTCCATGGGAATCCCATATCACCTGTTGGCTGTTTTGTTCAAACATGTTCAATAATGTTTTGACATGTGGAATTTCCTCATTTTAAAATTCACATTTATTAAGTTATCCAGACTTGGATTTTGACTCGTGATGATGGCTTTATGGGGAGTGTGTCCAGCAACAATTACACGCATTTCGGGTGGTAGAATGGAATGTTCCCTTCTTTTTTAAAAAAAAAAAAAAGGGTGCGGCCGCACCGGCGCGCCGCGTTTTTGTTTAAAGGGCGGCCCGCGGCGGCGGCGGTAGACCAATGTCATTTAATGGTCGTCTGAGTAAGCCTGCCGTCTGGAGGAGCTTTTGTGGCAACGTTGGACCATCTTTGGTTGTCAGGTGAGAGGAGAGAGCGTCCACTCTCCCCACTCCCCCATCACCATCGATCGTCACGCTGGAGTGGTTACAGCTACCGCCAACACTATTGCTTCGTTTTTTAAAGAGAAGGACTTACTTTCTCCACTGGGGGAGGACAGTCCT
>WNGS01070367.1:0-13357 GCA_020271785.1 Procambarus virginalis | reverse complement strand
CAGTGTGAACATACAGTTAGTGTGAACATACAGTGTGAACATACAGTTGGTGTGAACATACAGTTAGTGTGAACATACAGTTGGTGTGAACATACAGTCAGTGTGAACATACAGTTAGTGTGAACATACAGTTAGTGTGAACATACAGTTAGTGTGAACATACAGTGTTGAACCTACAGTCTGTGTGAACATACAGTGTGAACATACAGTTGGTGTGAACATACAGTCAGTGTGGAACATACAGTTAGTGTGAACATACAGTTAGTGTGAACATACAGTTAGTGTGAACATACAGTGTGAACATACAGTCTGTGTGAACATACAGTGTGAACATACAGTTGGTGTGAACATACAGTTAGTGTGAACATACAGTTGGTGTGAACATACAGTCAGTGTGAACATACAGTTAGTGTGAACATACAGTTAGTGTGAACATACAGTGGGAACAGACAGTTAGTGTGAACATATTGTTGGTGTGAACATACAGTGTGAACATACAGTCAGTGTGAACATACAGTTAGTGTGAACATACAGTGTGAACATACAGTTGGTGTGAACATATGTTGGTGTGAACATACAGTGTGAACATACAGTTGGTTGGAACATACAGTGTGAACATACAGTTAGTGTGAAATACAGTTGGTGTGAAATACAGTTAGTGTGACATACAGTGTTGGGAACATACAGTTAGTGTGAACATACAGTTGGTGTGAACATACAGTGTGAACATACAGTTAGTGAAACATACAGTTAGTGTGAACATACAGTTAGTGGTGAACATACAGTGGGAACAGACAGGTTAGTGTGAACATACAGTGTGAAAATACAGTGGGAACATACAGTTAGTGGAACATACAGTTAGTGTGAACATACAGTGTGAACATACAGTTAGTGTGAACATACAGTTGGTGTGAATTACAGTTAGTGTGAAACATACAGTTGGTGTGAACATACAGTTAGTGGAACATACAGTTAGTGTGAACATACAGTGTGAACATACAGTTAGTGTGAACATACAGTTGGTGTGAACATACAGTTAGTGTGAACATACGTTGGTGTGACACTACAGTTAGTGTGAACATACAGTTAGTGTGAACATACAGTTAGTGTGAACATACAGTTAGTGTGAACATACAGTGTGAACATACAGTTAGTGTGAACATACAGTGTGAACATACAGTTAGTGTAAACATACACAGTGTGAACATACAGTTAGTGTGAACATACAGTTAGTGTGAACATACAGTTAGTGTGAACATACAGTGTGAACATACAGTGTGAACATACAGTCTGTGTGAACATACAGTGTGAACATACAGTTAGTGTGAACATACAGTTAGTGTGAACATACAGTTAGTGTGAACATACAGTGTGAACATACAGTGTGAACATACAGTCTGTGTGAACATACAGTGTGAACATACAGTTAGTGTGAACATCAGTGTGAACATACAGTTAGTGTGAACATACAGTGTGAACATACAGTCTGTGTGAACATACAGTGTGAACATACAGTCTGTGTGAACATACAGTGTGAACATACAGTCTGTGTGAACATACAGTGTGAACATACAGTCTGTGTGAACATACAGTGTGAACATACAGTCTGTGTGAACATACAGTGTGAACATACAGTGTGAACATACAGTCTGTGTGAACATACAGTGTGAACATACAGTTAGTGTGAACATACAGTGTGAACATACAGTCTGTGTGAACATACAGTGTGAACATACTGTCTGTGTGAACATACAGTGTGAACATACAGTCTGTGTGAACATACAGTGTGAACATACAGTCTGTGTGAACATACAGTGTGAACATACAGTCTGTGTGAACATACAGTGTGAACATACAGTTAGTGTGAACATACAGTGTGAACATACAGTTGGTGTGAACATACAGTTAGTGTGAACATACAGTTGGTGTGAACATACAGTCAGTGTGAACATACAGTTAGTGTGAACATACAGTTAGTGTGAACATACAGTTAGTGTGAACATACAGTGTGAACATACAGTCTGTGTGAACATACAGTGTGAACATACAGTTGGTGTGAACATACAGTCAGTGTGAACATACAGTTAGTGTGAACATACAGTTAGTGTGAACATACAGTTAGTGTGAACATACAGTGTGAACATACAGTCTGTGTGAACATACAGTGTGAACATACAGTTGGTGTGAACATACAGTTAGTGTGAACATACAGTTGGTGTGAACATACAGTCAGTGTGAACATACAGTTAGTGTGAACATACAGTTAGTGTGAACATACAGTGGGAACAGACAGTTAGTGTGAACATATTGTTGGTGTGAACATACAGTGTGAACATACAGTCAGTGTGAACATACAGTTAGTGTGAACATACAGTGTGAACATACAGTTGGTGTGAACATATTGTTGGTGTGAACATACAGTGTGAACATACAGTTGGTGTGAACATACAGTGTGAACATACAGTTAGTGTGAACATACAGTTGGTGTGAACATACAGTTAGTGTGAACATACAGTTGGTGTGAACATACAGTTAGTGTGAACATACAGTTGGTGTGAACATACAGTGTGAACATACAGTTAGTGTGAACATACAGTTAGTGTGAACATACAGTTAGTGTGAACATACAGTGGGAACAGACAGTTAGTGTGAACATACAGTGTGAACATACAGTGTGAACATACAGTTAGTGTGAACATACAGTTAGTGTGAACATACAGTGTGAACATACAGTTAGTGTGAACATACAGTTGGTGTGAACATACAGTTAGTGTGAACATACAGTTGGTGTGAACATACAGTTAGTGTGAACATACAGTTAGTGTGAACATACAGTGTGAACATACAGTTAGTGTGAACATACAGTTGGTGTGAACATACAGTTAGTGTGAACATACAGTTGGTGTGAACATACAGTTAGTGTGAACATACAGTTAGTGTGAACATACAGTTAGTGTGAACATACAGTTAGTGTGAACATACAGTGTGAACATACAGTTAGTGTGAACATACAGTGTGAACATACAGTGTGAACATACAGTTAGTGTGAACATACAGTGTGAACATACAGTTAGTGTGAACATACAGTTAGTGTGAACATACAGTTAGTGTGAACATACAGTGTGAACATACAGTGTGAACATACAGTCTGTGTGAACATACAGTGTGAACATACAGTTAGTGTGAACATACAGTTAGTGTGAACATACAGTTAGTGTGAACATACAGTGTGAACATACAGTGTGAACATACAGTCTGTGTGAACATACAGTGTGAACATACAGTTAGTGTGAACATACAGTGTGAACATACAGTTAGTGTGAACATACAGTGTGAACATACAGTCTGTGTGAACATACAGTGTGAACATACAGTCTGTGTGAACATACAGTGTGAACATACAGTCTGTGTGAACATACAGTGTGAACATACAGTCTGTGTGAACATACAGTGTGAACATACAGTCTGTGTGAACATACAGTGTGAACATACAGTGTGAACATACAGTCTGTGTGAACATACAGTGTGAACATACAGTTAGTGTGAACATACAGTGTGAACATACAGTCTGTGTGAACATACAGTGTGAACATACTGTCTGTGTGAACATACAGTGTGAACATACAGTCTGTGTGAACATACAGTGTGAACATACAGTCTGTGTGAACATACAGTGTGAACATACAGTCTGTGTGAACATACAGTGTGAACATACAGTTAGTGTGAACATACAGTGTGAACATACAGTTAGTGTGAACATACAGTGTGAACATACAGTTGTGTGAACATATTGTTGGTGTGAACATACAGTTGGTGTGAACATACAGTTGGTGTGAACATACAGTTAGTGTGAACATACAGTTAGTGTGAACATACAGTTAGTGTGAACATACAGTCTGTGTGAACATACAGTTAGTGTGAACATACAGTCTGTGTGAACATACAGTTGGTGTGAACATACAGTTGGTGTGAACATACAGTCAGTGTGAACATACAGTTAGTGTGAACATACAGTTAGTGTGAACATACAGTTAGTGTGAACATACAGTTAGTGTGAACATACAGTCAGTGTGAACATACAGTTAGTGTGAACATACAGTTAGTGTGAACATACAGTCAGTGTGAACATACAGTCAGTGTGAACATACAGTCAGTGTGAACATACAGTTAGTGTGAACATACAGTTAGTGTGAACATACAGTTAGTGTGAACATACAGTTAGTGTGAACATACAGTTAGTGTGAACATACAGTTAGTGTGAACATACAGTTAGTGTGAACATACAGTCAGTGTGAACATACAGTCAGTGTGAACATACAGTCAGTGTGAACATACAGTTAGTGTGAACATACAGTCAGTGTGAACATACAGTCAGTGTGAACATACAGTCAGTGTGAACATACAGTCAGTGTGAACATACAGTCAGTGTGAACATACAGTCTGTGTGAACATACAGTCAGTGTGAACATACAGTCAGTGTGAACATACAGGCAGTGTGAACATACAGTCAGTGTGAACATACAGCATGTGTGAACATACAGTCTGTGTGAACATACAGTCTGTGTGAACATACAGTCAGTGTGAACATACAGTTAGTGTGAACATACAGTTAGTGTGAACATACAGTTAGTGTGAACAGACAGTTAGTGTGAACATACAGTGGGAACAGACAGTTAGTGTGAACATACAGTTAGTGTGAACATACAGTGGGAACAGACAGTTAGTGTGAACATACAGTTAGTGTGAACATACAGTGGGAACAGACAGTTAGTGTGAACATACAGTTAGTGTGAACATACAGTTAGTGTGAACATACAGTTAGTGTGAACAGACAGTTAGTGTGAACATACAGTTAGTGTGAACATACAGTTAGTGTGAACATACAGTTAGTGTGAACATACAGTTAGTGTGAACATACAGTTAGTGTGAACATACAGTCTGTGTGAACATACAGTTGGTGTGAACATACAGTTGGTGTGAACATACAGTCAGTGTGAACATACAGTTAGTGTGAACATACAGTCAGTGTGAACATACAGTTAGTGTGAACATACAGTTAGTGTGAACATACAGTCAGTGTGAACATACAGTCAGTGTGAACATACAGTTGGTGTGAACATACAGTTGGTGTGAACATACAGTCTGTGTGAACATACAGTTGGTGTGAACATACAGTTGGTGTGAACATATTGTTGGTGTGAACATACAGTTGGTGTGAACATACAGTTGGTGTGAACATACAGTTAGTGTGAACATACAGTTAGTGTGAACATACAGTTAGTGTGAACATACAGTCAGTGTGAACATACAGTTGGTGTGAACATACAGTTGGTGTGAACATATTGTTGGTGTGAACATACAGTTAGTGTGAACATACAGTTGGTGTGAACATACAGTCAGTGTGAACATACAGTTAGTGTGAACATACAGTCAGTGTGAACATACAGTCAGTGTGAACATACAGTCAGTGTGAACATACAGTCTGTGTGAACATACAGTCAGTGTGAACATACAGTCAGTGTGAACATACAGGCAGTGTGAACATACAGTCAGTGTGAACATACAGCCTGTGTGAACATACAGTCTGTGTGAACATACAGTCTGTGTGAACATACAGTCAGTGTGAACATACAGTTAGTGTGAACATACAGTTAGTATGAACATACAGTGGGAACAGACAGTTAGTGTGAACATACAGTTAGTGTGAACATACAGTGGGAACAGACAGTTAGTGTGAACATACAGTTAGTGTGAACATACAGTGGGAACAGACAGTTAGTGTGAACATACAGTTAGTGTGAACATACAGTTAGTGTGAACATACAGTTAGTGTGAACAGACAGTTAGTGTGAACATACAGTTAGTGTGAACATACAGTTAGTGTGAACATACAGTTAGTGTGAACATACAGTTAGTGTGAACATACAGTCTGTGTGAACATACAGTTGGTGTGAACATACAGTTGGTGTGAACATACAGTCAGTGTGAACATACAGTTAGTGTGAACATACAGTCAGTGTGAACATACAGTTAGTGTGAACATACAGTTAGTGTGAACATACAGTCAGTGTGAACATACAGTCAGTGTGAACATACAGTTGGTGTGAACATACAGTTGGTGTGAACATACAGTCTGTGTGAACATACAGTTGGTGTGAACATACAGTTGGTGTGAACATATTGTTGGTGTGAACATACAGTTGGTGTGAACATACAGTTGGTGTGAACATACAGTTAGTGTGAACATACAGTTAGTGTGAACATACAGTTAGTGTGAACATACAGTCAGTGTGAACATACAGTTGGTGTGAACATACAGTTGGTGTGAACATATTGTTGGTGTGAACATACAGTTGGTGTGAACATACAGTCAGTGTGAACATACAGTCAGTGTGAACATACAGTCAGTGTGAACATACAGTCAGTGTGAACATACAGTTGGTGTGAACATACAGTCAGTGTGAACATACAGTCAGTGTGAACATACAGGCAGTGTGAACATACAGTCAGTGTGAACATACAGCCTGTGTGAACATACAGTCTGTGTGAACATACAGTCTGTGTGAACATACAGTCAGTGTGAACATACAGTTAGTGTGAACATACAGTTAGTATGAACATACAGTGGGAACAGACAGTTAGTGTGAACATACAGTTAGTGTGAACATACAGTGGGAACAGACAGTTAGTGTGAACATACAGTTAGTGTGAACATACAGTGGGAACAGACAGTTAGTGTGAACATACAGTTAGTGTGAACATACAGTTAGTGTGAACATACAGTTAGTGTGAACAGACAGTTAGTGTGAACATACAGTTAGTGTGAACATACAGTTAGTGTGAACATACAGTTAGTGTGAACATACAGTTAGTGTGAACATACAGTCTGTGTGAACATACAGTTGGTGTGAACATACAGTTGGTGTGAACATACAGTCAGTGTGAACATACAGTTAGTGTGAACATACAGTCAGTGTGAACATACAGTTAGTGTGAACATACAGTTAGTGTGAACATACAGTCAGTGTGAACATACAGTCAGTGTGAACATACAGTTGGTGTGAACATACAGTTGGTGTGAACATACAGTCTGTGTGAACATACAGTTGGTGTGAACATACAGTTGGTGTGAACATATTGTTGGTGTGAACATACAGTTGGTGTGAACATACAGTTGGTGTGAACATACAGTTAGTGTGAACATACAGTTAGTGTGAACATACAGTTAGTGTGAACATACAGTCAGTGTGAACATACAGTTGGTGTGAACATACAGTTGGTGTGAACATATTGTTGGTGTGAACATACAGTTGGTGTGAACATACAGTCAGTGTGAACATACAGTCAGTGTGAACATACAGTCAGTGTGAACATACAGTTAGTGTGAACATACAGTTGGTGTGAACATACAGTCAGTGTGAACATACAGTCAGTGTGAACATACAGTCAGTGTGAACATACAGTCAGTGTGAACATACAGTTGGTGTGAACATACAGTCAGTGTGAACATACAGTTAGTGTGAACATACAGTCAGTGTGAACATACAGTCAGTGTGAACATACAGTCAGTGTGAACATACAGTCTGTGTGAACATACAGTCAGTGTGAACATACAGTCAGTGTGAACATACAGGCAGTGTGAACATACAGTCAGTGTGAACATACAGCCTGTGTGAACATACAGTCTGTGTGAACATACAGTCTGTGTGAACATACAGTCAGTGTGAACATACAGTTAGTGTGAACATACAGTTAGTATGAACATACAGTCAGTGTGAACATACAGTCAGTGTGAACATACAGTCAGTGTGAACATACAGTCAGTGTGAACATACAGTCTGTGTGAACATACAGTCAGTGTGAACATACAGTCAGTGTGAACATACAGTCAGTGTGAACATACAGTCAGTGTGAACATACAGTCTGTGTGAACATACAGTCTGTGTGAACATACAGTCAGTGTGAACATACAGTCAGTGTGAACATACAGTTAGTGTGAACATACAGTCAGTGTGAACATACAGTCTGTGTGAACATACAGTTAGTGTGAACATACAGTCTGTGTGAACATACAGTTAGTGTGAACATACAGTCAGTGTGAACATACAGTCAGTGTGAACATACAGTCAGTGTGAACATACAGTCAGTGTGAACATACAGTCAGTGTGAACATACAGTCAGTGTGAACATACAGTTAGTGTGAACATACAGTCAGTGTGAACATACAGTCAGTATGAAAATACAGTCAGTGTGAACATACAGTCTGTGTGAACATACAGTCAGTGTGAACATACAGTCAGTGTGAACATACAGTCAGTGTGAACATACAGTCAGTGTGAACATACAGTCTGTGTGAACATACAGTCAGTGTGAACATACAGTCAGTGTGAACATACAGTCAGTGTGAACATACAGTTAGTGTGAACATACAGTCAGTGTGAACATACAGTCTGTGTGAACATACAGTCTGTGTGAACATACAGTCAGTGTGAACATACAGTTAGTGTGAACATACAGTTAGTATGAACATACAGTCAGTGTGAACATACAGTCAGTGTGAACATACAGTCAGTGTGAACATACAGTCAGTGTGAACATACAGTCTGTGTGAACATACAGTCAGTGTGAACATACAGTCAGTGTGAACATACAGTCAGTGTGAACATACAGTTAGTATGAACATACAGTCAGTGTGAACATACAGTCTGTGTGAACATACAGTCTGTGTGAACATACAGTCAGTGTGAACATACAGTCAGTGTGAACATACAGTTAGTGTGAACATACAGTCAGTGTGAACATACAGTCTGTGTGAACATACAGTTAGTGTGAACATACAGTCTGTGTGAACATACAGTTGGTATGAACATACAGTGAGTGTGAACATACAGGCAGTGTGAACATACAGTCAGTGTGAACATACAGTCAGTGTGAACATACAGTCAGTGTGAACATACAGTTAGTATGAACATACAGTCAGTGTGAACATACAGTCAGTATGAAAATACAGTCAGTATGAAAATACAGTCCCTCCACTTACGAAACCCGTACATCTTTTACAATCACGGCAGCCTTGTTTACATTCCTTAACAGTATTACCTCCTAACTACTACGAGGTTGTTCGTGAAACCGGAACTCTCCTACATAATTGCTGTGAGGAGATGTAGAATCTCCTCAGCTAGTTTCCTAGTTTCTAGAATAGGCTAGTCGCTCTAGAGACTCTAGAACTGAAGCTTTCAAAATTTACATATACTTGTTGGGTGTCATATGAAAGCTTATGTTAAATGCTGTCAGTTAAACTAATTAGAGCTGTGATTGCTCTGTAGAGAGAATTACAGCAAAATTTTTTCTGTTCTGTAAAACAGAGAGATTTGAGGGGTAGTATAACACAAAAACCGTTACGGGTGGGGGGGACAGTGGGGGGAACATTGCCTTCCCCCCCCACCAAGGGAGACGTTGAGACGTTGTGTTAGGCCTCACCCTCCTTGTGACGTCACGCCACGCCACAGGCGAGGGGCACGTGTGATTGGTCTAGGCACCCTGCTCCTATGCCGAGTTTTGGCGCGAAGAGCTGTGATTGGAAGCGGCATGAGGAACAGTGCCGGCTTCCTGCTGATTGGTCAAGACAAGGTAGGGGGAGAGATATGGGGATGTGAGTCTCTCTAGCCGCCAAGAGGTTTAGTTTGAATTGGGCAGCCAGGGTGTGAAGAGTGTCCAGGTGGGGTGGGGGCCTGCCCCCCCACCACCGTTATCGCTCCTGTCGTTCAGTTTTCATATTGCATGGCACTCCAGCCACCCTGGGTGTGTCGAAGCCCAAATTTGCGAGAAACTGGGACTTGGACTTTGAATTCCGCCCGACGTCGTCCATGGGGAGGTGACGCCGGCCAGTGTCACCCCTGTCACCCCAGGTAAGAGCGAGTCATGCTCTAGTGTGTTGGGGGGTAGTGGTGATTCCCCATCCACATGTGTGTATACCCCCAGGCGCCACGTGGCCCACCTGGCCACCCGTGCGGCCCGGTGCGGCCGCGCCCAGGCCACAAACCTTACCCCGCGCGCGCGAGCAGCCCGGGTGGGGTGGGGTGCTGTGACGTCACGCGCCACCGTGGCCACCCTCCTGAAGGCCACGCAGTGGCCACATGTTGGCCACCACCTTTGGCCACCCCTTGGCCATCTTCCCAGGACAGCCTAAGGCCACATCTTGTCGACGCACGAGGAGCAAGCTAAGTGTTGACAGCCAGGTGGTAAGGACCTGAGAAATGAAGAAATGTGTGGACGGAAACGTGAGTACTTTAACAGTGTATAACAGGGTCTCAGTTAAAGAGAATAAGAGAAAAGTTGTGTGGGCCCTAGCCCGGCCAGGCTAGGGAAGCAGCTGAGACACCGGTCAGTGGCACGCCCAGGTGACTGTGGGGCAGTACCTGGAGAGGGAAATTGTCACAGTAAATCATGTAGTGATATAATTATATATCTGTAGATATATTGTTGTGTGTAGACTGACTAGAGTTTGGGACCAGTCAGTGTAGAAAATCATCATATAATGATCCAGTCTGGCGATTCTGTATAATCGTTCAGCCTTGGTTAGTGCCATGGTACCTCATTATGTAATTAGGCCAGGTTAGAGTTAATTAAGCAGGCCCGTGGGCAGGGTTATTAGTGGATATCCTGAGGTCTGTATTTTGTCCTGTTGATTAATTACATTGTTTATGGAGGCCATTTCCATATGTTTCATTTGCATGTTGCATGTATGATGTTGTGTGGTGAGTCAGTAGATGTGATCGCTGACTGATTGCCTAATGATGTCATTAGCATGGGGGGCATGCTGACGGTATCATTATGTGCAGGTTTGTGCAGTGTATCAGGTATACGTTATTACTGTCCTAGGAACTGTGTTGAGGATTTAAAGGGACCCTTTGAGTATTCAGGGAAATTCTCAGTCACTTAATGAGAGCGAGCAATTAGTTAATTTGCCTAATTATGGGAGAATTAGTGCCAGCTGTCCGCGTAGAGCGACGGTGTCTTATATTAACGTAATTGTCTTGCTGAAGCAACCGGGATCGGGCGATCTTTTGCAACGTTTGCAAGATTAGAGGGACAGTAAGATTGGTATACCTTGAGTGTTGCAAAACCGTGTGTTATCACTGTGTGGGCATAGTAATTAACGAGTTGCAGTAGTCGCAACGTATGTGGGCAGTGCTATTTTATGTTGTGCATGCCATTATATGTGTGACCTATGTAACCTTAGGGTTACTTTTTTCTTTAAGTTGTGTTGAGAACTTGAGGATTCAGTGAGTTATTAGGGGTAATTAACTTGATAAGGGGGGGCACACTTGAAGTTGTTGAATGAGTGAGGGCTGTTATGGGAGAACAGTGTTGAACTTGAGCTTGTGGGAATACGTTTCCGGTGCAATTAATTGTCCGTGTGACAATTAATTGACCACTCTAGCTAATTATGTAATTAGCATTCTCATCATGAATTCACGTAGTGGGAGAGGATCTGTCAGAGTCTGTCAGTGATAGTGTTAACGTCAGTTGCTCGAGACTAACTGCCTTTCGGGGTTAGGGCAATTAGTGGCTCATGATAATTAGTGGAGTAATTAACGTCTGGAGTCTTGAGGACTCAGATGACTCGGTAAAGCGAGGTCATGGGGTTAGCATAATACGTTATTAATCATATTCTGTCTGGTGACAGTGGATTAAGTTGCACTCATTGTTAATTAGTAATTAACTCCTCTTCCGTGAATTCACAGTGTTTGATGAGACCTGCTTAGGCAGTGCGGAGTGAGACGTATTTATGTATGATTAATTATCGGTCCTGGTGACAGTTAATTAATTGCTCGAGGTTAATTAGGGTAATTAGCACTCATTAGTAAGTAAAGTAATTAATGATACACAGACTGTTGAGAAGCCACCCACTTGGGGTAGGCTTAGTTAACGTAACTCAATTGGGATGTAATTAGTGGTCCGTTTGACCTTAATTAAGAATTACTCACTGAATACTTGCAAGGAGTCAAGTGTGATGTAATTAAGAGTTTGAGTTATTGTGACAAGAGGACTTGTGTTAACGTAGAGTACTATCATGTTGTTGTCTAGCGTGAGACACTTGTTTGTGATTAAAGTAGTACTTGTTGCTGACTGCTGTGATCAGTCAATTTCCATCATTATTCACATAATCAATGTTGTAATTGATTAAGGCAATTTCTTTTGGTTATCGTCTAGTGACGAGGGTAAAGTAACTTAGGGATGAGTGGAGCTGTGTCCCAGAATCCCACCTTGCCTGACTTTGTTCACTTTAGTTGTGATAGGGGGAGTCACTGTTAGACTACCCACCTGATTACGGGGGTCGCTCCTGTTGGCGGGAGGACCTTAAGCTTGTGATTAGAGTAGCTGCCACTAGGAAGTCGTGTCACTATTGATTGCTTGCTTGTGTCATCAGTGGACAACTTTGGTCAGTAGTTCATGTTGTCAGCCCGAAGTGTCAGCAGGATGGAGCCTGCTGTCATTTCTCGAGGGGGGCTGTGAATAGCTGTATTGCAAATGCCACTGGATTGACATTAACGTAATTAAATCACTCGCTGTGGTGTAACTTAGTCTGTGATATTTTTCTTTGAATTTGCAATATTGCGTCGTCAGTGGGCACACCTGTGTTCAGGGTAGTTCAGTATGCAGCCACACAGCAAGGGTTGCTATTTAGCTGTTGGTTATGGTGCCACTGGATGGACATTAACGTAAAGATTAATTTGAGGAAGGGTGCTGGAGTTGCCAGTGAACCCATTAGTTATTGATGTCATTGAAAGGCTACTGATTTGATTGCATTGCAACCGCTATTGCAGGTGTAGACTGCACTGAGGCGTAGAACAGTTAGGAGGTTACTGGAGACGTGTTTCAGAACTCACTGTGTCATTTGTTGTAATTGTGATTATAGATCTGTTAGTTCTTGCTTGCTTGTTGATTCCTCTGTGGGCACGCTTATGTTCGAGTTAGTTCATTATGCAGTCCGAGGGGCTGTGTCTAGCTGTCATTGATAGTGTCACAGGAAGGACTTCGAGTAACGTCATTGACATTCTTTTGTTTTAAGTAGTAGTCTAGTCTCTTGTTATTAATAATTGTTTATTGTACAGAAAACGGTCTTTGATGTCAACCTTCAACTATCCTGTGCCACTCCATGTTCTGATATATTGATATTGTTGTTTTGATCTTGATATGACGGCTGTGCTTTGGGAATTCGAATTCAATTCATAGCGCCACACAACAAATAAAATTGATTGTGAGAACCCGTCGGTTACCCTTATTGGTTTAACGTCATGTTTAACTAGGAGGAACCAGCGGCCTATTGGGACAGGTTTCACCCCTGCTGGGG
>WNGS01070353.1:0-16629 GCA_020271785.1 Procambarus virginalis | reverse complement strand
GGATGTTCCATCCTCCATGAAGCTCCTGGGATACCACATTCGGGTGTTTTACGCCCGCCAGCCTAGGACATGTTATCGTTGTGACCTTTTGGGCCATCAGGCTGCTGGGTGCTCTGCGCATGCCGTCGCGCCCGTGAACCTCTTCCGGGAGGAGGATTTTCCGCCGTTTCCTGTGGGGGAGGAGTCTGTAGGTGAGGATGTGGACGTCCCATTAGCTAATGTGGCTTCCCCTGCGTCGCTAGGCGACCATCCGGATGTTGCGGCCGCCCCCCCCACTCCGGGTGTTGCGGCCCTACCTCCGGGTGTTGCGGCCCCCCTCCGGGTGTTGCAGTGCCAACGGCTGTTCTTCCTGCTTCTGTCGCTGTCCCAGCTGCTTCCGTGGATCTTCCGGGTGGTTTCTGTGAGGCGTCGCCGTCATCCATTTCCTCCTCTCCTGCTGCCGAGCCTAGCCCTGCGCCCTCGCCTCGTGTCCCGGCTGGGCTGGGTGCTGGGGTGCCTGTGGAGCCTACTGCTGTGTGTGGCCCGGTTCCCCCTGTGGTAGAGGCTGCTGCCGTTCTGCGTCGAGCGTCGGTTTATCTGGGTGGTGGTGCCCGTGTTTCTGGGTCCGCCTCCGGCTCTGACGATGTCCGTCCGGAGCCTAAGCGTTCCCGGCGTTTGTCTTCTGCCTGGGAGGATGTGGGTGACTTCAGTGACCGTGAGTCTTTGGGTGTCGACGGAGTGGTTCCAGATGCGTCGCGGTCTACGCAGTTTGTGGTGGCGGAGGTCGATGTGCCTGCTGATGCCGGTGCCAGTGTTTCTAACGTGTCTTCTGTTTTTTCTCCACCAGAGGGCTCTCTACCGTGGGGGGTCGTGGCTTCACCTGCCGTGGATGCTGCGGATGCTGGTGCGGGCCGTGGCCTGGTGGTGAAATTGAAAAAGGATGCTCGCCGGAAGGGGACCCTGTCGGTGCTTGGTTGTGTGGACGTTGCCGCGGGTGCCCGTGTGGTGTTGCCCTCTGCCACTCCGTCTCCTGTCCGGAATTGTGTTGGGGTCCCAGAGGATGTGTTGCCGGCGTCTGTGATGCCGCCAGTTCACTGCCGTAAGATTGCCCTGTTTTCGTTGTCTGAGAATGTGGTGGCCTTTTGTGCTGTGAGGCTTCCCTTAGTGTGGGGGGCGTGTGGCGACCGTTCCCCTCGGATGTAATACCATTTGGAACCCCAGTGTGCGAGTCTTTTTTTCCGAGGTTCCGGATGCTATGAGTTCCCCAGTGGATGAGGACGACGCTGTGGGGTGGTTGCACTGGGAGGCGTTCAATGTGAGGTTCCCGAGAGACAAATTTCCGGAAAAGTACGTGTGTTGATGTACCGTCTATGCGCTTGTTTGTGTGATGTTGTTTGTGGGATGTTAAGTGCGCCTATGGCTGCTTACTTGTCCTTGCCTGTTTTTGTTCACATTGTTATATATTGATGATGCTGTTTTTATCCATGTTTTATGTATTTCATTTTTTTGTTTTTTGTTGCATGTAATTTATTTCATGTGTTTTCTTATCCTTATGTGCTAGTACCTCTCCCTTTGACATTTACGAGGCCGATACCTTGTTTTGCCTTGTCCTGTTCCTAGGATTCCGTTATTGGATTGGGATTTTGTTTTTTTTGTATTGTACTTTTGTACTGTGATTGTGTTGTAATTTTGTATTGTTGTATACTGTGTCTGTCATGCGATGTGCTTGTCATTTCTGTTGTATTGTTGTCGGTCTTTGAGGCCGGTGTATTTGTGGTTTGCTATTGTTTAGTTGTTTTGCGTTTTTGTCTTTGTTTTATTGTATTTAATTGCATGCTTGCATGTAAAAAAAAAGAAAAAAAAAATCTTGAACAGAGCTCTTGGCCGGCCTCTGGGCCTGTGTTCTCATCACGTCTCTTAATTCTTCATCCAACTGTTGTAAACACAAGTAATTACCAAGAGAATCAAAACACCTAACCTGTATTAGGCTTAACTTTTTTCAGGGATATTCCTGCCCGGGGCCCTAAGCCTCTGGCTGCTGAACTATAAAAAATTATATGCACATAAATATTAATTTGTTTGGGAAAGTAGCTATGGGTTTCACAGTACAGAACATTATATTGAATGTCTTTGAGGATGTGTTCTTGAAGACGCCCTGCATTCCCCTCCCCCCCACCTCACAGGCTATACTTGTCACAGTTCCCGCCCATCACAAAGGCTCATTCAACTATTTCGCTGCATTCGGTCTCTACCCTCCCTGCTGTTCCTGGTGGTCGGGACGTGGCGTGTTTGCGATGGGCAGCCATATTCCAGCTGTCATGAGGGTAAACTCCATAGGTTTGGAGTTTACTGGCCGTGCTGGCTACCCGCTTGTGGACTTGGTCTTGAGTGACATGCTCAGAGTCCCAGTCCAGGACGTTTATGGTGTCGAGCTGGTCACTGCTCGCCGTGTCATCATCAAGTTTGTGGGTGAGGCAGTGTACCGTGATTTTCTCCTGAGGTACGAGGGGCGTACTTTGCAGCTGCAGGATGGCACCGGGTCTGTGACCATTTCGGACCATAGTGGTACTGTGACATATGTAAGTGTCCATGGCGCCCCCATGGAGTACTTTGCAGCTGACGAATGGCACCGGGTCTGTGATCATTTTGGACCGTAGTGGTGCTGTGACATATGTAAGTGTCCATGGCGACCCCATGGAGTTTCCTGAGACTCTCCTCCGGCGTTTCTTCCAGAGGTACGGCTCCGTCGTCAGTGTGCGGATGAACTCGCTATCGTCTGGAACGTATTCGGGTGTGAAGACCAACATTCATACCCTCGGGATGCGACTGAGGTCGGACGTTCCGTCCTCTGTCCAGCTTTTAGGGTACTACGTGCGGGTGTTTTATGCCCGTCAACCCTATACTTGTTTCCGGTGTGGCTTGTTGGGGCATCAGGCTGCCGGATGCACTGCTGATCTGGTTGCTCCCGTAAATTTGTTCCATGAAGAGGATTTCCCGCCGCTCCCTATGGAGGAGGACTCCGGGGGTGAGGAGGTGAGCGTCCGTTTCGCTGCTGAGGCTCCCTCAGCGTCGCCCGACGTTCCCCCGGTTGTCGCAGACCCTCCTCCGAATGTTGTGGTGCCGTCGGATGATACTCCTGCTCCTGTCTCTGGCCCTGCTGCTCCCGTGGGCCTTCCTGGTGCTCCCTGTGAGGCGTCGCTGTCTGCTCCCTCGTCTTCAGCTGGTGAGCCTGGCCCTGCATCCTCACCTCGGGTCCCGGCTGTGCTGGGTGCTGGGGTGGCTGCGGAGCCTCCTGCTGCGTATGGTCTGGTTCCCCATGTGGTATAGGCTGCTGCCGTTCTGCGTCGGGCGTCAGTTCGTCCGGCTATTGGTGCCTGTGTTTCTGGGTCCGTGTCCGGCTCTGACGATCTCCGGCCGGAGCCCAAACGTTCCAGGCGTTCGTCGTCCGCCTGGGCCGATGTTGGGGAATTTAGTGACTGTGGATCTTCGGGTGTGGATCCAGATGCGTCGATGGCCCCGAGGTTAGTGGTGGCGGAGATCCATGTGCCTGCTGACGATGGTGTCTATGTCTCGGGTGGGCCTTCTGCTCCTTCTCCACCGGAGGGCTCTCCGCGGTGGGGTGTGGTGGCCTCCGCTGCTAGGGATGGTGGGGATGCTGGTGCTGGGAGTGGCCTGGTGGTGACTTTACGGAAGGATGCGCGCCGCTCGGGTTCCCGGCAGTCGTCCGGTGGTGTGCCCATGGCCTCTGGTGCCCCAGTGTGGTGCACTCTCTCCGGATCCCTCCTCCGAGGGTGCACGTTGGAAACCTGGGGGACATGTTGCCGGCGTCTGTGATGCCGTCCGGTCACTGGTTGGGGATTGGTGAGTTACCAATCTTCGAGGAGCTGCAGGACTTCCATAATGATATGGTTCCCTCGGTGTGGGAGCGTGTGCCGATCACTCGCCTCTGGAGTGATACCATCTGGATTCCCTGTTTGCGGGTGTTTGTTGCCAAGGTTCCGGATGACATGGCGTCCCTGGTGGATGGTACAAGCCCTTGGAGGTGGTTGCTCTGGGAGGCGTTCCATGTACGGTTCCCTCGGGACGTGTTTCCGGGCAAGTATGTCTGGTGATTTCCTACTTCTGTGCTTATTCTTGTACTGTGTGCCCTTCTGGCTGTTTGTTTGCCCTTTTGTAGTTTGTGCCCGTGCCTCTCACTTTGTTTGGGGCGTGGCAGGTGGTTTAGTGTGAGTGTTTTTCTTTATGTGTTTGTGTTATTATTTTGTCCTGTGTGTTCTATTTATGCTTTACGTGTTTCTGCTGTGCTTTTTTTGTTGTTCATACTGATGTTACTCATATAATGTTACTGTGTTTTATTGTTTTGCTTGCATTTTTGTATTTGTTTTTTGTTTTGCGTCTTTTTTCTCATGTGTACCTTGTTGCCTTCTCTTGTTTTAACAATTGTTTACTGGGCTGTCGGTCCTTCTGGCCGGCGGTTTCTTGTTTTGTTTTGTTTTATTTCGCTTGTTTTATTGTATTGTATTACCCTTGCATGCTTGCATGTAAAAATAAAAATAAAATAAAAATTTCACTGCTTTGCGTATTCAAAATCAGATTTTTCTCGTATAAATTAGCATATAATGAATTTTGTGTATAGTTTGGCCTAGGTTAAGTATTTAGGTTGTGTTGGAAAGTATTTGTATTTGCAGTACGTGAATGAAACATTTAGAGCGCAGGAAGAAAGGTCATTGGTTGACGGTGAGGAGTAAAGTGTTCCACTAACAACAGGAGGGATGGCAGCTGCAGTAATGAGCAGTTGGCTAATACTTATGATGCACCATCCATTACTCACTTTCCCTTTCAGAGCAGGAGAGATTTCTGGAGTAGAGGGAATACGGAGAATATACATGCACACAGACGCGATAAAGCACCTGAATTATTGGGACAGTCTTAAAACGATGTTTCAGATAATGTGCACATGGAATTTACTAGAGGCCAGGTCTCAAATTTATGCTCTAAAATAGCAACATACTGGAGTGAACGATATGGAAGGAAATGCAGAACAGAACCTATGAAGAGTAGAAGTACCACAGGCACTCTCAGAGAACGCTACGAACATCAGAGGTCCACGGCTGGTCAGCACCTTTCACGCAAGAATAATAAACACTGCCGGAGCAAAAGTGGACTTCAAGAACAAATTAGACACGTTTCTACAAGGAGTACTGGATTTACCAGGTTGTTGTGGTCCTGCGGGCCGCTCCAAGCTACAGTCTTTTGGACACAATTATCACAAGTCAATCCCAGGCCAAGCTTGGAAGGAGAACTCTCAGAACCCTTTCAAGGTAAGATCCAGGTATGTCCCTCCTCCCACACGCCTGTCAATCGAATCACACTTGCCAGAGAGACAGAGCGAGCAGGAGAGAGAGAGAGACTGACAGACACGGACAGACAGGGAGACAGACAGCGTACAAGAGGCTGCCATCCCTCATCACCTGCCCACTATGTATTAATAGTTATAGTAATATTTTATTAACATAACACCACGGTTAAATCAGTAGTGACGTAAATGTACATCACGTGACCCAAGCCTGCATCTATGGTGGGAGAACAGTGTGGGAGGGAGAAGGGAGAGAGTGGGGGGAGCGGGACCCCCCCACACCCCCACACACACAGTGAGGAGAGAAGCAGAGAGATAGTATGAAAATGACTAGTAAAGCTAAGGCCGAACCAAAACTGCTCCACAACCACATCAGAAGGAAAACAAGTGAAGGAATAAGTGATGAAACTGAGAAAAGAGAACAGATACACAGAGAATGACATGGAGGTGTATGAAGAACTCGACAAGAGATTCCAGGAGGTCTTCACAATAGAACAATGAGAATCCCAATACTAAATGAGGCGGCGGCAAACCAAGCAGCCTTGGAGAATTTGAGCTCACAAGTGATTAGGTCAAAAGGAATCTGTTGGAGCTGAATGTGACAAGGCAGTAGGACTAACAGAAGCTCACCATGGATACTAAAAGAGGGTGCAGAAGCACTAAGTGTGTGCCACTCTCTACGGTGTATAACAGGTCACTGGAAACAGGAGACCTACCGGAAAGCTGGAAGACAGCTAATGTAGTCCCAATATACCAAAGGGTGACAGACAAGAGGCACTGAACTACAGGCCAGTTTCCCTAACTTGTATACCATGCAGGTGATGGAGAAGATCTAGAGAGGGAAATAGCTTTTTAACACACCACCAGCATGGGTTCAGAGATGGTAAATCGTGCCTCACTGGCTTAATTGAATTCTATGACAACGCAACAAAAATTAGGCAAGACCGAAAAGGGTGGGCAGACATTTTCTTGGACTCTCAGAAAGCTATCAATATTTTTGCCATTTTGCAGGACTAAAGCTGGTGCAAGATAGTTTATCAGAGACCTTACATAATCTAAGTCGATAATTTTTGCTATATTAATATTAACACCGTACTTAGGGCTGTAACCCCACTACAGTTCAGAGAGCCTTGTCTTCCATTGTTGATGTAACGTTTTGACTGTAGTTAAGGTGTTTCCAGGGGCGTGAGTGGTCCTGGAAACATATTCGTTCCTCTCTATCAACGACCTAAAAGTGTACTGTGACTTTCAGAGAGGAATAAACACGCACCAGGGCATGGAAGGGAAGGGAATTATCAGGAGAGAGCGCCAAGTCATTACGACTATATTGCACTGGAAGGGGTCAGGATAAGGATTTGAGATGGGACGGGGGGAAGGAATGGTGCCCATTCATGGCACCATTCCATTCATGTCATTCAGGGCAGGGAAGTGTCGCTTATTGCGTGGCTGAAGTCCGTAGGCCGTGTCGGGCACACTACGTGCCTCTCTGACCTACTGGACTACACACCCCCCCAGACCACCTCACCCGTCGACATGGTGAGTATAACTCCTGCCTTCTCAAGGGCCACCTTCACCCGACATACTTACCGGGTATACCTGTGATCATTGTAGTATATTTGTGCCGTATGAGGTCAAGACGTTTCACTAGAGTAATTTATTCACTTTCACGCCATCACAGGTAAGGAAGTTCTCTTCGAGGGACAGAAATCCACACTATTCAGGTAAGTTCATGCTTTTTCCTGTTTTGATAGTTGTGTTGAGAGATCTACCAACCCCACGTGTGAGAGTGTGCTGTAACTGCTGTGACGGAGTACTACGCGCTACACCAAGGTTCACCGCTCCCATATAACAGCCTCAAGAATTTTACAGTTTGATGAACTCGTGACAACTCTGGTACAATGTTGTTTATATTAACTGTACAGCATTGTTGCCATAACATGGGGTCCAGTAAACAATCACAACACGAGAAGTACCAGTTGGATTCCCTAACCTCACAAAGTTCTCCCATATGAGAGTGTGTTGCTAAGTAGATGTTGTTGCAGGTGCAAGGTGAGCAGATGTGCAACACGGTCAGTGACCAGGGGGCACTAGTGTGTGTCCGGCTTAAGGTCTTGTATAACCTGGAGGAGGTCGCAAGCCTCAGAGGTCAAGGAATCGTGGAGGTTGTGGAGACCAGAGTGAGCTATTCCTAGGATGCAGTTGTGTTCACTGAGCTTGTAGTGGAGCGCACTTGCGAGCCCCACGTCCAGCGAGGGGCGAGAAGCTACCTGGTGAACCACGGGAGGATATGGGCAGTGTTGGTGGGGGACTGAGCCGGGGTTGTGTACTCACCTAGTTGTGTTTGCGGGGGTTGAGCTCTGGCTCTTTGGTCCCGCCTCTCAACCGTCAATCAACTGATGTACAGATTCCTGAGCCTACTGGGCTCTATCATATCTACATTGAAACTGTGTATGGAGTCAGCCTCCACCACTTCACTTCTTATGCATTCCATTTACTAACTACTCTGACACTGAAAAAGTTCTTTCTAATGTCTCTGTGGCTCATTTGGGTACTCAGCTTCCACCTGTGTCCCCTTGTGCGCGTGCCACCCGTGTTAAATAATTCACCCTTGTCCACCCTGTCAATTCCCCTGAGAATTTTGTATGTGGGATCATGTCTCCCCAAGCTCTTCTGTCTTCCAGCGACGTGAGGTGCAGTTCACGTACCTTGTATACCACATATGTGGTATACAAGGTTCTGAAGGATTCCTTACACAGGTTTCTGAAAGAAGTTCTGATGTCAGCCAGCCTCGCATAGGCCGCTGATGTTATTCTTTTGATGTGGGCTTCGGGAGACAGGTTTGGCGTGATATCAACTCCCAGATCTTTCTCTCTGTCCGTTTCGTGAAGGACTTCATCTCCCATTCGGTATCCAGTGACTGGCCTCCTAGTTCCTCCTCCTAGTTTCATTACCTTACATTTACTTGGGGTTGAACTTTAGTAGCCATTTGTCGGACCATTCCTTCAGTTTGTCTAGGTCATCTGTAGTCTCCTACTATCCTCCTCTGTCCTGATCCTCCTCATAATTTAGCATCATCAGCAAACATCGAGAGGAACGAGTCAATTCCTTCTGGAAGATCATTTGTGTGGGGTTGGTGTTGGTGGAGGCCGGCCTCGTGAAGGACACTCCACCACAGACACTGTATGTGCTCCACTAACACTGTATGTGCTCCACTAAACACTGTATGTGCTCCACTAAACACTGTATGTGCTCCACTATACACTGTATGTGTTCCACTAAACACTGTATGTGCTCCACTATACACTGTATGTGTTTCACTAAACACTGTATGTGTTCCACTATACACTGTATGTGTTCCACTAAACACAGTATGTGTTCCACTATACACTGTATGTGTTCCACTAACACTGTATGTGTTCCACTAAACACTGTATGTGCTCCACTATACACTGTATGTGTTCCACTAAACACTGTATGTGCTCCACTATACACTGTATGTGTTTCACTAACACTGTATGTGTTCCACTATACACTGTATGTGTTCCACTAAACACTGTATGTGTTCCACTAAACACTGTATGTGCTCCACTAAACACTGTATGTGTTCCACTAAACACTGTATGTGCTCCACTAAACACTGTATGTGCTCCACTAAACACTGTATGTGTTCCACTATACACTGTATGTGTTCCACTAAACACAGTATGTGTTCCACTATACACTGTATGTGTTCCACTAAACACGTATGTGCTCCACTAACACTGTATGTGTTCCACTAACACTGTATGTTTCCACTAAACACTGTATGTGCTCCACTAAACACTGTATGTGCTCCACTAAACACTGTATGAACCGATCGCGTGATAATGGTCCCGGGGCCTAGTGCTCAACGTTTCGACTCACGCTCCACAAACCGGGGTTCAATTCCCGGCCGGAGCAGAAATGATCTGGACAGTGTTTCCTTTCACCTCATTCCTATGTTCATCTGAAAAGTGAATAGGCTCCTGCGAGTTAGTCATCCGTTGTGGGCGTCATCTTGAGAATGGTCAGTTGTTGGTCTATCACTTTATAAAACACAGACACCCTAAACTCAACAGCAGTTGGGTTACGGTTGTAAACCGAAAGGTGAGGCTAGTTCCAGTGGGGACACCTGTAGGGTGAGGCTTACACGAGCTCTGGGAAGGGAGAATCTAAAAAAAAAAAAACCTATCAAGAGTGAGAAGTCCTCTACTCCTGTACGTATGTGTGTGTAAAACAACAATAATAAATAAATAAATAAATATAAATATGTTTATTCAGCAAAGGTACATACATAAAGAGATTTTACATAAGTGGATCGATTTATAGATAGAGCTAGTACATACAATGCCTAAAGCCACTATTACGCAATGCGTTTCGGGCAAAAAGTGAATATAGGCTGCCCCTGGATGTACATTAGACACAGTGACAGGTTGTCATACAGTCTTTGTGTAGAGTAAGTAACAGTGTTGATGTTCCCATAGACCTAATGCGACACAATGGAGTCAACTCAGAAAAGTATTTAAATGTTCACCGATGAAGCTGCAACAAATTGCAGAGTACTGAGGTTATGACATTGCAAGTGTGGCAAGGTATCGACTGTTTACTGCTGTCAGGTATCCAGTGGTAAGACCTGTTACCAGACACGTAATTTAGGTATCCACTGGAACATACAGCAGTTACAGTGGCCACTGTTTCAAATTAAGTTTTAAAAAGGCAGGCACATATGAAATGAAATGCGGGATGTGGCCAGGATAGTAGTGAAGAGGTGAGGTGCTGCTCCTGGAGGGTGGAGTGACAGGTGAGGACCACACGCAGTAGTCACCAATAGGCTCCACGTACCAACACCAGGAAACTCTGCAGAATCGGTTGGTGAAAACAGAGACTTGTACCTCTGGGGCTCGGTGATAAGAGCACCCAGGGAGCTCGGAAGTAGAGCCTCAAGACTGCAGACAGAACCTGAGAGATGAAGCGTGTGAAGGTGGAGCGGGAACACGAGAGGGAGCAAGGTTAGAGTGAAAATACAATTAAAGAATCAGAGGGTTTTAAGGAAAGAGTATGATCTGAAGACCGTACGATAGGTCCTAGGTGAGACCTCGATATACATAGGTTCTGAACCTTCTGTGTGGAAACCAAACTGGGATATATCTCGACGAGGAGAGGTTCAGTTTCCACATTTAATGAATTTATTTCTAGGAGGCTCACTACGGAGTTAATAGTATTTCTTGAGTGTAATCTTAAGGTAGTGTAGGTCAGCGTTCTTCAGCCCCTCTACACCGGTCCACTGGGTAAAACAGGAGAAATATTTCGGCCAGCTGACGGCTGAGACAGAAATAAAAACCAATGTAGATAGTATTTTATTTATTCAATCCAATGTTATAAAATTATAGTTTTTAGTTATGAAGTGGAACATCTGCTGCTGCTGCTTTGTTAGAGCATGACAGGTGTGGCTGGAGCCGTCAGGGACCAAGTGCTCCTTTAACGTCCATTCCATTGCTGTTTGGTTTGTATTTTTGACATGGCTCAAAAGTCTTTATACACAAATAAGAAGTCGAAAAAACGACCAAAAATTTGATAGCTTCATAACCGAGATGGATGTTATTTATCGAGTGATATCCAAAAGTGAGACAATGATTGCATTTTATGTCTGGACACCAGAGTGACGTCACAAGATAATTCGATCGGCTTTTCTTTTTTCAGGAGGATCATGTGCGCATGATTATATATCTTCCAAGACGGGACTATTAACCCTGAGATTACCTTTACCACCATCCTCATATTCAGGGAAATAATTATTGAAGTTTTCAGCTAATGCTCCTAATGTTGACTTGTGTTGACTATGACTTTCTGGATGACATCATTAGCAATCAAAAACTCTCCCAAAACTGGAAACGTTTATATATGTTCAGCAAATATGCGACTATCCCAAGGTGTGGGATTTTGCTTTCAACTTCTGACTTGCTAAATAAGGAACTAACTAGCCACTGGGAAACTGTTGTTTACTTCTTGAGGTAGTGGACTGTATCTATTGTGTTCTCTAACTGACTCAGTTTTCAAAGTTTTCCAACAGAAATGGAGCTGCTTTCATTTACCTGTTGACGATGGGAAAAATCTACACTTTCCACTTTGTAAAATGTAATATGTACAATGCATCTAGCACTGATACGGTTACCTTATTTTAGCATATCCTTTTAATCTGTCATCTTGCCACATATGAATTATTATAAATATTGTCAAATTTGTTATATGAATTTATCTATTGCAAATGTATACTTTAAGTAATTGGAATATATCAAATATTTGTCAAACACTGATTAACTTTGTTATGGTTTTAATTTAATTTCAAGTAATTGACTTACTGAGGTGAGCTCGTAATCTCATGGTGATAACCGCACCTGCAATATTAATGGGTTAGTGGCACAAAAGACATTGATACAATCTTTAAATTACTAGACCACCATCCTTCCTTTATTTTAGTAAGATGCAGGTACGGAGCTTAGTCTTGTAGTACTGTGACTTAGCTCACTTGTAAGGCTTGAACTTGTGGTGTTGTTCACTACTGATGTTGGACTGGTGTGTTGACTCCCAGGGCTTCTGGCTTGAGGCGTTGTTTACACTCCACTCACAGTGTATGGTAAGACACTCTCACTTGTTTCATTAAAATAGTGTCTTAATGTTGTGGCAGAGTACTGGTTACTCTGTGTGTGAAAGGGTGTGAGCGTCACAGTCGTGGTGACGGTGTACACACACACACACACACAACACACACACACACACACACCACACACACACACACACACACACACACACATACACACATACACACATACACACATACACACATACACACACACACACACACACACACACACATACTCACACTCTCTCTCACACACACACACACACACACACACACACACACACACACACACACACACACACACAGTACAAGTAACAAGTGGGACACACACACAAGTGGGACACACACACACGCGAACAGTAACAAGTGGAGTACCACAAGGATCGGTGCTGGGACCAATTCTATTTCTTGTATATGTTAATGACATGTTTACGGGTGTAGAGTCCTACATGTCGATGTTTGCGGATGACGCAAAGTTGATGAGAAGAGTTGTGACAGATGAGGATTGCAGGATCCTCCAAGAGGACCTGAACAGGTTGCAGAGATGGTCAGAGAAATGGCTACTGGAATTCAACACGAGCAAATGTAAAGTTATGGAAATGGGACTAGGAGATAGGAGACCAAAGGGACAGTACACAATGAAGGGGAACAGCCTACCTGTGACGACGCGCGAAAGAGACCTGGGTGTGGACGTAACACCTAATCTATCTCCTGAGGCACATATAAATAGGATAACGACAGCAGCGTACTCTACACTGGCAAAAGTTAGAACATCATTCAGAAACCTAAGTAAGGAGGCATTTAGGGCTCTTTACACTGCCTACGTGAGGTCAGTCTTAGAGTATGCCGCCTCATCATGGAGTCCCCATCTAAAGAAGCACATAATGAAACTGGAAAAGGTTCAGAGGTTTGCAACGAGACTCGTCCCAGAGCTACGAGGGATGGGGTATGAGGAGCGCCTGGGGGAACTATGCCTTACGACACTAGAAAGAAGAAGGGAGAGGGGGGACATGATAGGAACGTATAAAATACTCAGAGGGATTGACAGAGTGGACATAGACGAAATGTTCACACGGAATAGTAACAGAACGAGGGGACATGGATGGAAGTTAGAAACTCAGATGAGTCACAGAGATGTTAGGAAGTTTTCTTTTAGCGTGAGAGTAGTGGGAAAATGGAATGCACTTAAGGAACAGGTTGTGGAAGCCAATACTATTCATAATTTTAAAACCAGGTATGATAGGGAAATGGGATAGGAGTCATTGCTGTAAACAACTGATGCTCGAAAGGCGGGATCCAAGAGTCAATGCTCGATCCTGCAGACACATATAGGTGAGCACATATAGGTGAGCACACACACACACACACACACACACACACACATACTCACACTCTCACACACACACACACACACACACACACACACACACACACACACACACACACACACACACATACACACACACACACACACACACACACACACACACACATACACACACTCACACACACACACACACACACCCTCACTCTCACTCACTCACACTCTTCAGTGTGAGGGAGGGAAGGCGATGCGGCTGCGGGATCGCCGTCCACACACTCCTGACTGTGGCAAGACAAACTTATAACACTTCAATCAGTTTATCTTGCTCAACATGTACATTGTAGGTGCAGTTTACACCACCAATCAGGTGAAGGTATTTCTGAAGGTTCCTTTACGTGCAACATGAGGAATTAGAAGATGGATAATATGAATCGTGTTAGGCTTCGCTTTGGCTAATTGATCTACAAGTTCATTACCCAGCGCACCACAATGCGCTGGGTCTGGCCACGGACTGCGATCCACCTCAAGGCGGGTATCGTTGCCCTGCCTGTTTTAACAACCTATTTATACAAACGTTAACCAAATGTATTTGGCTAAACAATTATTCATTGAGTATATACATTTATTTTGGTATCTTACAGTGATATGCTTATAGCTGTTAGATGTAATTACATTAATTACATATCCTGATGTGGATTCCTTTATGGAGAGAGGCCTCCCTCGGGAGGCTGTAAATCACAAAATGGTCGCAATATGCTGATACGACACACTGTCTCGAGAGTGTTTGGTATGTTCTATAAATAGCCATGCCTGGCCCATATGTTTCCACAGACATGCTAAGACATGTCCACAGACAGACTAAGACATGCCATAATGGTGGTGGAAAACTTTCCACACAAGAAGCCAGCTAATTTATCCATTATATTTCTCAGTGTAAAAGTATATGTACAAGACCCCTGAAGTGAAATATTAAGTTCGTTACGAAGGCCAAATATACAAGCATGGCCGTCCATTCCTTATTCAACAATCTGCTAGGTTAGAGTTTTGCTCAACAACAACAACAGGAAGGGTGTAGCAGCAACAACAATAGGAAGGGTGTAGCAGCAACGACAACAGGAAGGGTGTAGCAGCAACGACAACAGGAAGGGTGTATCAGCAACAACAACAGGAAGGGTGTAGCAGCAACAACAACAACAACAACAGGAAGGGTGTAGCAGCAACAGGGAGTGTGTAGCAGCAACAGCAACAACAACAGCAAGGGTGTAGCAGCAACAGCAACAACAACAGGAAGGGTGTAGCAGCAACAACAACAGGAAGGGTGTAGCAGCAACGACAACAGGAAGGGTGTATCAGCAACAACAATAACAACAACAGGAAGGGTGTAGCAGCAACAACAACAACAACAACAGGAAGGGTGTAGCAGCAACAGGGAGTGTGTAGCAGCAACAGCAACAACAAAAGGGAGGGTGTAGCAGCAACAACAACAGGGAGGGTGTAGCAGCAGCAACAACAGGGAGGGTGTAGCACCAACAACAACAGGAAGGGTGTAGCACCAACAACAACAGGGAGGGTGTATCACCAACAACAACAGGGAGGGTGTAGCACCAACAACAACAGGAAGGGTGTAGCAGCAACAGCAACAACAGGGAGGGTGTAGCAGCAACAGGGAGTGTGTAGCAGCAACAGGGAGGGTGTAGCAGCAACAGAAACAACAGGGAGGGTGAAGCAGCAACCGCAACAACAGGGAGGGTGTAGCAGCAACAGAAACAACAGGGAGGGTGTAGCAGCAACAGCAAGAACAGGGAAGGTGTGGGAGGGTGTAGCAGCAACAGCAACAACAGGGAGGGTGTAGCAGCAACAGCAACAACAGGGAGGGTGTAGCAGCAACAACAGGGAGGGTGTAGCAGCAACAGCAACAACAGAGAGGGTGTGGGAAGTGTAGCAGCAACAGTAACAACAGGGAGGGTGTAGCAGCAACAACAGGGAGGGTGTAGCAGCAACAACAGGGAGGGTGTAGCAGCAACAACAGGGAGGGTGTAGTAGCAACAACAGGGAGAGTGTAGCAGCAACAACAGGGAGGGTGTAGCAGCAACAGTAACAACAGGGATGGTGTAGCAGCAACAGTAACAACAGGGAGGGTGTAGCAGCAACAGTAACAACAGGGAGGGTGTAGCAGCAACAGTAACAACAGGGAGGTTGTGGGAAGGTGTAGCAGCAACAGTAACAACAGGGAGGGTGTAGGAAGGTGTAGCAGCAACAGTAACAACAGGGATGGTGTAGCAGCAACAGTAACAACAGGGAGGGTGTAGCAGCAACAGTAACAACAGGGAGGGTGTAGCAGCAACAGTAACAACAGGGAGGTTGTGGGAAGGTGTAGCAGCAACAGTAACAACAGGGAGGGTGTAGGAAGGTGTAGCAGCAACAGCAACAACAGGGAGGGTGTAGCAGCAACAGCAACAACAGGGAGGGTGTAGCAGCAACAGCAACAACAGGGAGGGTGTAGCAGCAATAGCAGCAACAGAGAGGGTGTAGCAGCAACAGCAACAACAGGCAAGGTGTAGCAGCAACAGCAGCAACAGGGAGGGTGTAGCAGCAACAGCAGCAACAGGGAGGGTGTAGCAGCAACAGCAACAACAGGGAGGGTGTAGCAGCAACAACAACAACAGGGAGGGTGTGGGAAGTGTAGCAGCAACAGTAACAACAGTGAGGGTGTAGCAGCAACAGCAGCAACAGGGAGGGTGTAGCAGCAACAGCAACAACAGGGAGGGTGTGGGAAGTGTAGCAGCAACAGCAACAACAGGGAGGGTGTAGCAGCAACAAACAAGAGAGAGGTGTAGCAGCAACAACAACAGGAAGGGCGTAGCAGGAAAAACAAGAAGGGTGTAGCAGCAACAACAACAGGAAGGGTGTAGCAGCAACAACAACAGTAAGGGTGTAGCAACAACAACAACAGGAAGGGTGTAGCAGCAACAACAGGAAGGGTGTAGCAGCAACAACAGGAAGGGTGTAGCAGCAACAACAACAGGAAGGGTGTAGCAGCCAAAAACAGGAAGGAGTAGCAGCAACAACAAGAAGGGTGTAGCAGCAACAACAGGAAGGGTGTTGCAGCAACAACAGGAAGGGTGTAGCAGCAACAACAGGAAGGGTGTAGCAGCAACAACAGGAAGGGTGTAGCAGCAACAACAACAGGAAGGGTGTAGCAGCAACAACAGAAGGGTGTAGCAGACACCGACAGGGAGGGTGTAGCAGCAACAACAACAGGAAGGGTGTAGCAGCAACAACAGGAAGGGTGTAGCAGCAACAACAGGGAGG
>WNGS01070347.1:0-10445 GCA_020271785.1 Procambarus virginalis | reverse complement strand
ACACTTGCCTCCCCTGACAACAGCTTCCACCACTTGCCTCCCTGACAACGCTCACCACTTGCCTCCCCTGACAAGAAGCTTTGACCACTGACCCACTTGCCTCCCCTGACAACACTTCTTTCACCATGATAGCACTACAGACCATTACCCCACATTTCTTCTAACCAACATTCACAAACCACCTCTAGATACAAGGAAGATTAGCTTTAGGCTGCACAATGAAACTTCTATAGGCAATTTTATAGCTGCTGCCGCAAATATCAACTGGGAGTCCGAATTAGGTACCATAGGGGACATCAACTAGCAGTGCAATCATGTCTTCAAAAAACTCTCAGCCTTTATAACACCCACTGACCTATGCTAACGAAACAAGTCACAACTAAAAGGCTAAACAATCCTTGGCTTACAAAGGGATACTTAAATCTATTAATAAAAAACATGAACTTGAGAAGAAGTATAGGTTAGGTATCGTCTCCAAAGAACTTTCAGAGAATTACTCATCATACTATCTAAAATAATTAGAAGAGCCAAAATTAAATACTACGAAGATAAATTTACTCAAACAAAGGGCAACATCAAGAAAACATCGAGCACAATTTCACAAATATTGGGATCAAAAAAGATTTTAAATAACAAACCATAATCCTGTCCAATAACGATGGTCTGCTTTCAGCCACTGATACTGCTATTGAATTCAATAGGTTCTTCTCATCCATTGGGTCATCCCTTGCTAATGATATTCCATCTTCCTGTACTAATGTTCAGAACTATCTTACAGGTAACTAACCACAGTCTCTGTACCTAATGCCCACTAATTCCACTGATGTAAATGAGGTAATCCTTTCCCTTAAGACCAAGTCTAGTGCCCTGCGGAGATGCCAACTCTAATCAACAAAAAAGCCACCAGATCTTTAGCCCTGCCATTGCATTGCTCTACAAGTCACTTGAACTGCAAACTTTTCCAGATATTCTAAAAAGAAGAGAGAGTAACCCCAGTCCATAATGTGGTGATCTCCTGATGTCAACAACTCAGACCTATATCAATTCTGCCAAACTTGTCAAAAATATTTGAAAAACTAATCTACAAGCAGCTTTACTCTTATCTAGCCAAACACAATATACTAAGCTCTTGTCAATATGGCTTCAGACCCAAAAAAAGCACAAATGATGCACTTATTAATATGATTAACTTGATACATGCAGCTCTTGATAAAAATGAGTTCCCTGTTGGGATATTTGTGGACCTACGTAAGGCTTTTGACACTGTCAACCACCAAATCCTTCTTCTTAAATTATTTCATTATGGAGTCAGAGGACACTCCCTGCAATACCTTCAGTCCTACCTTACTGACAGGCTCCAGTATGTTTCTGTGAATAATTCCATTTCTCCGACACTACCTATAAACATCAGTGTTCCACAGGGCAGCATACTTGGCTCTCTCCTCTTTCTCATCTACATTAATGACCTTCCAAATGCCTCTCAACACCTCAAACCAATCTTATTTGCTGATGACACAACTTTCATCTTCTCTAGTCCTGACCCTCTTGCTTTAAATGTCACTGTGAATACTGAACTAAATAAAGTCCATCTTTGGCTAACTGCTAACAAACTCACCCTTAACATTGAAAAAACTTTCTATATTTTGTTTGGTAATAAATCCTCAAATGAAATTAATTTAAGAATAAACAATATACAAATCAGTAGTAAAGTTGATGGTAAATTCCTTGGTGTTCTCATCGATAACAAGCTGAAATTCCAGGGACACATTCTAAATATAGCAAAAAAGTTTCTAAAACTGTTGGCGTTCTTTCTAAGATCAGATATTATGTTCCTCGCCCTGCCCTGGTGACGCTCTATTACTCTCTTATCTATCCTTATCTCAACTATGGTATTTGTGCTTGGGGTTCTACTACCCAAGGGAGGTACTGGGAGGTAGGCTCACCCCAGTACCCTCTGTGTGTGTATTCTTTCAAATAGTGTAACGTACCCAGGTAACCAGTGCCCAGACACAGAAACTAGACGCCTCCGCCGTAAGATAACTAGTGGGAAAATGCAAGTAATGTAATCTAACAAGTGAACAAAACAAATTAAGAGTGCGACACGTGGTAGCAACACTGGCCGTCCATACAGCCTCCTCCAGGCCTGTCTCAAGTTGGTAAACACCCAAGGCCAGCACCCACGGTCAAACCCCCACGGTCAACCCCCCCACCGGTCAACACCCCACCTTGTAAGACCTGGTAAGACCATCACCACTGAACAGAAGTGTCCAAAAATGGCTTTGATAAAAACGTGCATAGAATGCAACATGAAGGTAGATTACCAACAGAGCTTTCAATGCCAACTCTGTTCAGCAGCCATACACGAAAAATGTGCCAACATGACTAATAATTCAAGGAGAAATGGTCCAAGTGACCACTCTGTGTACTGGCTCTGCAAAAAGGATGATGTAACTTTTCTGAAGATGATGGAAATCCTTGATAAAACTCCCACCGAAAACAGAGAATTACTAATTAATGCCTGCATAGCAATTTCTAATGTCTTCAAACAAACTGTACATGACACCAAGGTACAACCAGATGTGGCACAGAGCTCGGTGGCAGCGGCGCCTGAGCAGGGCGTGGAGTCGGGGATGCCTGAGCAGGGCGCGGAGTCGGGGATGCCTGAGCAGGGCGCGGAGTCGGGGACGCCTGAGCAGGGCGCGGAGTCGGGGACGCCTGAGCAGAGCGCGGAGTCGGGGACGCCTGAGCAGAGCGCGGAGTCGGGGACGCCTGAGCAGAGCGCGGAGTCGGGGACGCCTGAGCAGGGCGCGGAGTCGGGGACGCCTGAGCAGAGCGCGGTGTCGCGGGCACCGGAGCAGAGCGCGGTGTCACAGGCCCCAGAGCAGAGCACAGTGTCGGGGACGCCGCAGCAGAGCGCGGTCCCTGGCAAAGGGACACAAACAAAACAAGGCCCCAAAATCTGTTGGTATTACAAATGGGCAACCTGTAAGCATGGGGAATCGGGAAGAATAAATGGAACATGTAAATACGATCACCCTAGAAAGTGCAGAAACCTCCTCAATACAGGTAAATGTACCAAAAGCTGTGAATTCTTTCACCCAGAAATTTGCAAGAACTCTTTGGACAGGAAAGAGTGCTTCAATGCTGAATGTCCAGCTTTTCATATAAGAGGTACCAGGCGAAGAAAACCGACAGACTACCACTATGAAAACAGCCACTACTCCATCGACCGGGATAATTTTTTAGCAAGAGGAGGAGGAGAAGAATGGCTAAAAATGACCAGACTCTATCACCAACTCGGTCAAATGCTAGAGAGGACGCAAACACAGTGGCCTCCTTACCAGAGCCTCAGATATTAACACCAAGTAAAGCATCCAGCACTTCCACTAACACGATAACATCATTTATATTTGCCAACATCCAGGGTATAAAAACACGCAAATCCAACAAAGTTCACTTTATAGATGGTCTCCTTCATGAGGCAAATGCAGTGTTTGCAGCCCTAACGGAAACTCACACTAAGGACTACCTTGATGGTGAAATATGGATCTCGGAGTACAATCTTTTCAGATGTGATAGGAAACACCGGCTTCAGGGTGGGGTCAGCCTCTACATCAAAGACACACTCATCTGTACTGAGCTCCTAAACACCTCAAATGATATGGTGGAAGTGCTTATAGTCAAAATAGAGATCCTAAATGTAGTTGTTGTCCTTGTATATAAGTCACCGGAGGCAAACCCTCAGCAGTTTAAAGACCAACTAATGAAAATAGAACACTGCTTGGAAAACCTCACAAATCCAGCTCCGAACATCATCCTGCTTGGGGACTTCAACCTACGGCACCTGAAATGGAAGCACCTGGCTAATACAGTAATATCAGAAAGAATACCAGGAAGTAGCCTAAATGAACAGGCACATGCAAATGACCTGCTACGGATGTGCGATAGGTTTGCCTTAAACCAGCAAATAGTAGAACCAACTAGGAAGGAGAACACGCTGGACCTCATTTTCACTAATAATGATGAATTGATCGGGAACATAATGATTACAAATACCTGTTACTCAGATCACAACTTAATTGAAGTTCTGACAACCATGGGGAATGGACCTTCAAAACCAGTCCAGATTCCCGGTGGAGGAGATTTCAGCAAATTCAACTTCAATAATAAACAGATAAACTGGGAGCAAATAAACCAGGACTTCACAGAAATAAACTGGGAAGAACAGCTAGAAAATGCAAACCTGAACCAGTGCCTGGAAAAAATAAGCTCAGTAGCACTAGAAATATGTTCAAACCGCATACCCCTAAGAAAAAAGAGAAAGAGATGCAGACTGGAACGGGAACGTCGTTCCCTATATAGGCGAAGAAAACGAATCGCGGAACAACTTGAGAGTCGCACCCTATCTCAAGAACGGCGAGGAAGGTTAGGTAGAGAAATAGAAACAATTGAACTCAAGCTACAAGAATCATACAAAACCCAGGAGAGGCAAAGAGAGCAAAAGGCCATCAGTGAAATAGAGAGAAATCCGAAATATTTTTTCTCCTATGCAAAATCAAGATCAAAAACCACATCTAGTATCGGGCCCCTGCGAAAGGGAGATGGAACTTTCACCGATGACAACAAAGAAATGAGCGAGTTACTGAGGAAGCAGTATGACTCTGTTTTCAGCGAGCCATTAAACGCACTAAAGATTGATAACCCAAATGAATTTTTCATGGATATGATACCAACATCAAATCATATATCAGACGTCGACCTATCCCCACTAGATTTTGAAGAAGCCATAAACAGTATGCCTATGCACTCTGCACCAGGCCCGGATTCTTGGAACTCCATATTCATCAAGAACTGTAAAAAAACACTATCGCAGGCCCTTCACATTCTGTGGAGACAAAGCCTAGATACTGGCGTTATCCCTGACATACTAAAAACAGCAGAGATAGCACCACTCCATAAAGGAGGAAATAAGGCAGAGGCAAAAAATTACAGACCGATAGCACTAACATCGCACATCATAAAAATTTTTGAGAGAGTGCTAAGAAGTAAGATCACAAAATACATGGAATCACAGCATCTCCATAACCCCGGACAACATGGTTTCAGAACAGGGCGGTCTTGCCTGTCGCAGTTGCTGGACCACTATGATATGGCATTAGATGCTATGGAAGACAAACAAAACGCTGATGTAATTTACACAGATTTCGCAAAAGCTTTTGATAAATGTGACCATGGTGTTATTGCACATAAAATGCGTTCAAAAGGAATTACCGGGAAAATAGGCAGATGGATCTACAATTTCCTGACTAACAGAACCCAATGTGTAATAGTCAACAAAATAAAATCCAGCCCATCAATCGTGAAGAGCTCAGTCCCCCAGGGTACTGTGCTTGCCCCAGTACTTTTTCTCATCCTCATATCCGACATAGACAAGAACACAACCTATAGCACTGTATCATCCTTTGCAGATGACACTAGGATTTTCATGAGAGTTGGCAACATAGAGGACACAGCAAACCTCCAATCAGATGTAGATCAGGTCTTTCTATGGGCTACAGAAAATAATATGGTGTTTAACGAGGATAAGTTCCAGCTCATGCGCTACGGAAAAATTGAAAATATAAAAACGGAAACCACGTACAAAACTCAGGCAAATCATAACATAGAACGAAAAGGCAATGTAAAGGATCTGGGTGTACTCATGTCGGAAGACCTTACCTTTAAAGAACACAATAAAGTAGCCGTCACAACTGCAAGAAAAATGACAGGTTGGATAACAAGAACTTTTCACACTAGAGATGCTATACCGATGATGATACTTTTCAAAACGCTTGTGCTCTCTAGAGTGGAGTACTGCTGCACAATGACAGCCCCTTTCAAAGCTGGAGAAATTGCTGACCTGGAGAGCGTGCAGAGATCCTTTACTGCTAGAATCCACTCAGTAAAACATCTAAATTACTGGGACCGACTAAAGAGCCTAAATCTGTACTCCCTTGAGCGCAGGCGGGAGAGATACATAATAATTTACACGTGGAAAATAATTGAGGGGCTGGTCCCAAACCTGCACACGGAAATAACATCACATGAAACCAGAAGACATGGCAGGATGTGCAGAATACCCCCGTTGAAAAGCAGAGGTGCAGCAGGTACTCTGAGAGAGAACTCTATCAACATCAGAGGCCCGAGACTGTTCAACACGCTTCCGCTACACATAAGGGGCATAACTGGCAAATCCCTCACAGTGTTCAAGAGAGAACTGGATAAGCACCTCCAAAGGATACCTGATCAACCAGGCTGTGACTCATACGTCAGGCTGCGAGCAGCCGCGTTTAACAGCCTGGTTGATCAGTCCAGCAACCAGGAGGCCCGGTCGACGACCGGGCCGCGGGGACGCTGAGCCCCGGAAGCACCTCAAGGTAAGTAAGGTAACCCAAAATCATTTACGTCCTCTAATTACCCAACCAAAGCTGCTATTAGAGCAATATCTAACTCTGGCCCCAGACAGCACTTGGTACCCTTACTCAAATCTCTGAATATGTTAGATATTAAGTCACTGCACATCCTCTCTTGTGTACTCTATATATTTAAAACTCTGAATTGTAATGTCAATCCTGACCTTCAACGATTCCTAGAAGGTTGTAACAGAACCGATGAGCACCACACCAGAAACAAATACCTATTTGATACTCCAAGAGTTAGACTTAATCAAACTAGGAATTCTCTACAAATCAAGGGACCCAGAATGTGGAATGACCTTCCCAATCATGTCAAAGATTGTACCTCTCTCAACCAGTTTAAGATGAAAACTAAGTACTACCTAATTAACTCCATGTAACCTACCTTACTTCTAAATGTCAACCCATGTCTTACTATTCAAAAAACAATGCTGTTTGTTGACCAACTTGTATATGGCTATTTTCTACCATGTTCCCCCTTTTTTTTATCTTTTATTATTTTTTTTTTCATTCAACACAATTTATACTTAAACTCAATTACTATTAAGTTTAGTCTAAGTGTTTTTCCCCACCTCTCCTTGCCCGAAACGCTATGCGTACTAGTGGCTTTAGGTATATATGTACTACCTCTATCTTTAAATCTAACAGAATGTTTGTATACTGTAATGCTGCAACTATGTATGTACTGTTCCTAAATAATTATTATTACTATTATTATATTATTATTATTATTATTATTATTATTATTATACTTACCTACCCTGACAACAACTTCCCCCACTGACACCACTTGCCTCCCTGACAACTTCTACCACTGACACCACTTGCCTCCCCTGACAATAACTTCAACCACTGACACCACTTGCCTCCCCTGACAACTTCCACCACTGACACCACTTGCCTCCTAACATAGCTTCCACCACTTGCCTCCCCTGACAACAACTTCCACCACTTGCCTCTCTGACAACAACTTCCACCACTTGCCTCTCCTGACAACAACTTCCACACTTGCCTCTCCTGACAACAACTTCCACCACTTGCCTCTCCTGACAACAACTTCACCACCTGCCTCTCCTGACAACAACTTCCACCACTTGCCTCTCTGACAACAACTTCCACCACCTGCCTCTCCTGACAACAACTTCCACACTTGCCTCCCCTGACACAACTTCCACCACTTGCCTCCCCTGACAACAACTTCCACCACTTGCCTCTCCTGACAACAACTTCCACCACTTGCTCCCCTGACAACAACTTCCACCACTTGCCTCTCCTACAACAACTTCCACCACTTGCTCCCCTGACAACAACTTCCACCCTTGCCTCTCCTGACAACAACTTCCACCACTTGCCTCTCCTGACAACACTTCCACCACTTGCCTCTCCTGACAACAATTCCACCACTTGCCTCCCCTGACAACAGATTACACCACTGACACCCACCATCTTTCTGACAACACTAACTCCACCTGCCTCCAATGAGAATAACTTTCATCACCTGCCCCTTGACACTAAACCCCAACTACTGACACCACTTGAAGTGAGGATGCACTGTACAGTTTGTAAATTAGGCAACTGACATATGTGGAGAGCAAATGTCATAATTGATATGTTTATCCTGCACACCACCCCTATTCAGTGGGCAGTGGTGAGTAGGCTGGTAAATGGGGGGGGACCTTTGAAAAGCTGTCAGCTTCCTGTCCTTGTCGAGCCTCTATTTTAGTGACCTCCCGAAAACATCTGGTAAATTCAGGTTACAATCAATCAGTTACTACCTATAGTTTGCAACTGGAGATATTTGGCTTAAATTCCTGGTAGCAGATCCTTTTGAATAAAATATTTACACATCTCTTGAAAAATTGTCATAGAATTGTCCCTGAATTCATATCTTTTGCACTCCATCACATAGTGACGGAAGGCATGCGAGTAATTTGTTGACATGATTTTATTCAGTCAGGGCTACATCGGCAAGAAATGATAAAAAATTTCATTACCTGCCTAATAGCAGTGTTTTTTTTCCAACCAAAGTTTCACATTGGTTAATTAGAATTAAGGTTATTAACCACTGCACTGCGCCAACAACAAATGTCGTTTTGAGGTGTGTTTTTTTTTTATTTGGGCTATACACTATTTTAATATTTTTAATGTTTCACCAGTCTTTGTGTTTTAAAATTAAATAACTGAGTTTGGAAACATTTTGACATTAACTTTACATGAACATTTATAAAAACAAAAAAATATGTCCTTAACAATTGCACTATGAAGTTTTTGCCACAAACACGTGTGCAGTGCAGGGGTTAAATTACATTAAGAACATGAATGTTAGGTTTAGATAGGTTAAGACAGTTAGTCAAGGATAGATTAGGTTTGGTCACATTCTGCTCGAACGCTATGCGTGTTAGTTGCTTTGCAAGAATGTAAAACATCAATGCTATGTATGTTGGGTATCTGGGGCTTGAACTCAGAAAATAAATTATTTGATTATTATGTTAAAATAAATCGAAGGACCACCCGCTTTTGAGAAAAGAGGAAAACAATAAAATTGTTATTAGAATGACACCAGAGAACCAGTGTCTATGAAAATCATTCAATAGATATTCACTTGAAAATAATGAAGACTGTAATTATTAATTAAAGCCAAGCCTCAAATTCAACATTGGGGGTTATTTCTAGAAATTCATATATATCTAGGAACCAGTGGTGGTTCGTCACTAGTCATTATGGCTTGGTATATGGTAAATCTAACTACAACAATGTAAATATATGGTAATCAATTTATATTCATTTAAGATCATATTAATTATAGAAGCAATAATTAAATTGAATAATTTATAAGAAAAATGGGTCTTAGCTGTAAGACGATTTCTAACGCCAGTTCATCATTCGTCCTCGTGATCACAGAATCCCCATAGAGAAATAACTCGAGGTAAATAACACGATCGATGAGAATCTTGCTGGCGTCTAAAATACACGCTGTAATACAAGAAATATAAAGTAGCAATTGACTAGACTACAAAATTGTGCTCATATATTCATGAAGCTGAACTGAGTGATAATATTACTACGTTTGATTGTTATTAATTTTCGTCATAACGACAAACTACTCACTAAGGCACTAACTACTCAGATGCATCCGATTAGAAAGAAAACCTGTGAGCGTAACCGAGTACTAAGGTTTGCCGAGATGAGCGTCTGCTGGACTCAGTGTTCACTGCCGTGCACACTTATTTACGGCCCGGATGTCTTGTAGACGCTGGGTTCACTGTTGAGGCACTAGAGAACACTGGCAAGTAAATTCCCACTCATTAACTGAGTGTCGACGTAATTCTTATCGACAAGAATTCTCAATTAATGCCATGTGCTCCACCACGTTGTCTCGTGTGCGTGCCTTGTTGATGTAGTAATAATGGCGTCTCTGCCCTCCCTCTCCCCGCTCTCGCATTCACCACGGAAATTATTAAACACAGTTTTCCTTTCCGCGCAATTATGGATGAAATGCGATTATATGAACTGGGTTGAAATTATAGGGAATTAATAATTAATATTCTCGATAAATGATCTCTAGCGAGAAATGGAGATAGTATTTATACTTCTCCAGAGCATTTGATCGTAACAGAATAAAAACTGTTACTGAATAATTTCAATTAATAACTCTTGATTTACATTATCAGGAGTAATATTATCAGCAATATGCTCAGATTAATTTATTAACACTATGGTTAGTGGTGTTAAGAGCTACTACAATTAGTAAGTTAATAGTAATTTATCATAACATAATAATGGATGATAAGTGTTGAAATTTCCAACATAACTCCGGGGGAGAAAACTCGGGTCGCAGTGCCATGTTGAGTACTGACGTCCTATCCCGAAGTTAGTAGGTTATATGTTAGTATGTTAGTACACACACAACGGATGTCCCGTAAATGTCAAGGACATACAAGAATTTAAGACATGAACAATTAATGTCATAATTAATAGTTACACAAGTTA
>WNGS01070344.1:0-13248 GCA_020271785.1 Procambarus virginalis | reverse complement strand
GCCAAAATTATTATTCTATCGTCACAACGCCGGCACGAGCATCATCATCATGCCACCCAAGGCATCTGGAAAGGCTGCCAAGAAGGCCGGAAAGGCCCAGAAGGCCATTGCCAAGGGCGATAAGAAAAAGAAGCGCAGGAGGAAGGAGAGCTACAGCATCTACATCTACAAAGTACTGAAGCAAGTCCACCCCGACACCGGTATCTCTTCCAAAGCCATGTCGATCATGAACTCGTTCGTGAACGACATCTTCGAGCGCATCGCCGCCGAGGCTTCTCGCCTGGCCCACTACAACAAGCGTTCCACCATTACCAGTCGGGAGATCCAGACGGCTGTAAGGCTCCTGTTGCCCGGAGAACTGGCCAAGCACGCCGTCTCTGAGGGCACTAAGGCCGTCACCAAGTACACCTCCTCCAAGTAAATGGCTGGCTGACTGCCTGCAGGTGGTGGCTTGGCCTCAAACCAACCAACAAACTCGGCTCCATTGGAGCCACACTTTAATTTCTAAAGAGATTGTGAGTGTTAGACACCATGACTATTATAACAAAAACCTCTGTCACTGAAAGCAAATAACTATAGAATGAGAATATTTATGAAATGTCTGTGTGTGTGTTTCTCTCTTCTCTCTCTTCTCTCTCTCTCTCTCTCTCTCTCTCTCTCTCTCGCTCTCTCTCTCTCTCTCTCTCTCTCTCTTCTCTCTCTCTCTCTCTCTCTCTCTCTCCCTCCCCCTCCCCCCTCCTCCACCTATAAGCACTCGGTCTCTTTTTCTAGAGATTAGAGATTCATTATTATGTTCGACGTTAGGATAACTATGCAGTCAGTCCGTCCTCTTAAGGTTTGAAAATGTCAAGAAAATAGTTAATTTAAAATGTCGTCTCCTAACTTAACAGATTAAGCCAGAGGACCGAAAACAGAATAAAACGGGACAGGACAGTACGTCACTTATACAAGTTGCTTCGATTTCTAGTACAGTATGACAATTTTTTTTTTTTTGGGGGGGGGGTTGGGGGGTGGGGGGGGGGGGGTGGGGGGGGGAGGGGTGCACCTTTGTGGTACATAAGAGCAAAAAGCGCCGTTTTGTTTGTAAGAGGACAGGTTGTACTACAAATGACTTGAATTATTGATATCACGTGTACAGTGTATGTATGACACCTAAATTAGTGTATTTATTTATGATATGTGTAGATGAAGGTTAATCCATATGACTGATACCAGGAATGTCTGAAATCTCCTTAGAAGGATATTTTGGCCCTGAGAAGGGCCGAGTTTGGTGTTTACTAGTGTGGTCGATTTAGCTTATGCACGCTCTCCACGGATACGGCGAGCAAGCTGAATGTCCTTTGGCATGATGGTGACACGCTTGGCGTGGATGGCACAGAGGTTAGTGTCCTCGAAGAGACCGACCAGGTAAGCCTCGGATGCCTCCTGTAAAGCCATGACGGCAGACGACTGGAAGCGAAGATCGGTCTTGAAGTCCTGGGCAATCTCACGCACCAGACGCTGGAAGGGAAGCTTCCTGATGAGCAACTCGGTGCTCTTCTGGTAACGACGGATCTCACGCAGGGCGACCGTTCCGGGCCTGTAACGGTGAGGCTTCTTCACGCCCCCTGTGGCAGGAGCAGACTTGCGTGCTGCCTTGGTGGCCAGCTGCTTACGAGGAGCCTTGCCTCCCGTGGACTTGCGAGCAGTCTGCTTGGTGCGAGCCATGGTGAACAACTGTGGCTTGTGATGGCCCCAGCCTCAAAATTTTTGGCTATATACGCCGTCTCGAGGCGCCCGCTCGAGCGCCATTGGCTGCTCAACTCGCCTACGTCACCCTGTTGCCCCTCCCCCTCCTTCCTCTTGCTGCAGCCAACAGGCGGCTCTCCCCCAATCACTATTATCGCTGACTTTGCTCATTTTTTTGGCTTTTGTGCCAAAGTCATTTCACAGGGACGTGAAACAGACGAGTAGGCAACGGCAGTTTTGAAAGCGTTGTGAGAAAGCCGCGTCTCTACTCGACCACAAGCATAAAGTAAGGGCAGGCAGGAGTTGCAATGCTACTAGTACGTCCGCTTGAGGGGATATAGTCGGGAAATCGTGCGTGAATTTTTTCACACAGAGTACTTTGCTTTAGGAGGTCAGACCCCACCCTGATCCGGTGCATTATACCGGTAAGAGACGGGAGACCTCTTAAAGAAAGTGCAACCCTCTAGTTCAGGCTCTCCTGCACCCAGCACTGCCGGGTGGATAAATATAGGGCAGCAACGATTAGAGCCTCCTGAACATGCTGTTCAGAGTGAAGGTGCGGTTCCGAGGAACCGACACCACATACAGCAAGATCGAGATAATGAATCTACTATCATCAACCTCTGGGGTAGCACCCATCGACGTCGTTATGGACGTGAATGGGCCCCAAATTCTTTTCAGTAGTGCAGCAGCACTAGAAAGCCTATTCACCACGACAACGACCACTGCACTCGAAGAACAGGGCCTAACACTCGTGCCTCCCTACCAGTTCCTGGCAGTAAGGACTATATTCATTCACAGAGTGAGTGACATCATCGCTGAACGACCAGCTTCTGAGATTGTGAAGAGCATAAACACCCAAAACAGATCCCTCACGGCCATATCGGCCCACCTCATTCAGCAGGATGTAAACAGAAAGCCAACCCTCAAGGTCACCCTCAAGACTCCGGCAGAGGCTACTCTCGCGGCCGACAACGGCCTCAGATGCTGTGGAGTGGCCTGCACACCCCACCAGATCTCCAGGCAGCGATATTTCCACCTGCGTCAGTGCTTTCGGTGTTATCAATACACCCACTATTCACAAAAGTGCCCAAATCCGAAGCAGAAATGCAGCATCTGTGCTGGGGAACATCATCACAAGACCTGCACAGCTGCCACCAAACGTTGTCTACTCTGCGACGGTGACCACACAGCCGTCTCTCAAGAATGCCCCAAGCGACAAGAGGAAATCAAGCAAATGACAGAAGCCAGACCAAGAAACTCTACTCCAAAAACGAAGGAATTTAACATTCAAGAACATGCCTTCCCAGCTCTCCCGACGGGTGGCGCCGCGAGCGGCGAGCAACCCAACTACTGGACCAGCAACTCCCGAGCCAGCCAATCACAGCATCAGACGACACCTCTGCACCAATCCTCACTCACACCGCCTCCAGCCACCTCTGACAGCACTGTAGCAGCTTTGATACACTTCGCTACTGAACTCTCAGGAGGTGATCTCAGACAACGGTACAGAATACTAAATGAACTATACAAGGCAAACAATCTTCCCACGTTCGTAATTCCAGAGGCCATGTTTACTGCTGGCTCCTCTCCACCAGAGCCCGACCCCGTTCCAGAGACGCCAGAGCCCGACCCCGTTCCAGAGACGCCTGTCAACCTGGACCCACAACTCCAGATACACCAGCAACTACATCTCCTGCAAGTTACACCACGTCTTCTGATGACGACTCGAACGCCTATGTTGAAATTGAAACACAAACATCACCTCCAGCACCAGAGACCACTGCAGCACACTCACCACCCTCAGACCAGGGACAGATTGTGTAGAATCTCCAGAAATTGAAACTCCGGAAATAACAGCAGTGCGTCTACAGCGTGAAAAGAATGCAGTCGGATCGCCCGAGTTCAGAAGGTTCTCCAGCCAGATGTACAAATGACGGCAGACATCATGAAGCAGGCCTACCCAGAAAACACATCAGTTAAATAACAACGTAATCTTCGAGGAATGCGATGAGTCTACACTGTCACCTGACTCTAACCAGTGACTACCCCAGTAAAACATCAAATGATTACAAGAAGTAAGAAGAAATAGCTAAGAAAGAAACCAACCAACTGAGAGCAGCCGCTCTCTTCCCCCTCTTTAGGGGGATGGGGACCTAATTCTGCTCGTTTTGAGATGGTGGTACCCGACGTAGACACACTCCACACACAAGAGAAAGAAAACCTCCACTGCCGCCTTCCAGACCCGTCTCCCAGCCTAGCCAGATATGGATTGATACAGCATCTACACTCGGACAAGCAGCTGGGTCTAGCCCTGGCACTTTTTCTTCAACTTCAGCATTTCCTCTCACCGACTTCTCTTCAGCTGTCCCCACTTCAAGGCTCCCCAATGGGCATCTTCTCCTGTATCATTCGGATTCGGATTCTTTCACACACAGAGTACTTTGCTTTAGGAGGTCAGACCCCACCCTGATCCGGTGCATTATACCGGTAAGAGACGGGAGACCTCTTAAAGAAAGTGCAACCCTCTAGTTCAGGCTCTCCTGCACCAGCACTGCGGGTGGATAAATATAGGGCAGCAACGATTAGAGCCTCCTGAACATGCTGTTCAGAGTGAAGGTGCGGGTCCGAGGAACCGACCACATACAGCAAGATCGAGATAATGAATCTACTATCATCAACCTCTGGGGTAGCACCCATCGACGTCGTTATGGACGTGAATGGGCCCAAATTCTTTTCAGTAGTGCAGCAGCACTAGAAAGCCTATTCACCACGACAACGACCACTGCACTCGAAGAAAAGGGCCTAACACTCGTGCCTCCCTACCAGTTCCTGGCAGTAAGGACTATATTCATTCACAGAGTGAGTGACATCATCGCTGAACGACCAGCTCTGAGATTGTGAAGAGCATAAACACCCAAAACAGATCCCTCACGGCCATATCGGCCCACCTCATTCAGCAGGATGTAAACAGAAAGCCAACCCTCAAGGTCACCCTCAAGACTCCGGCAGAGGCTACTCTCGCGGCCGACAACGGCCTCAGATGCTGTGGAGTGGCCTGCACACCCCACCAGATCTCCAGGCAGCGATATTTCCACTGCGTCAGTGCTTTCGGTGTTATCAATACACCCACTATTCACAAAAGTGCCCAAATCCGAAGCAGAAATGCAGCATCTGTGCTGGGGAACATCATCACAAGACCTGCACAGCTGCCACCAAACGTTGTCTACTCTGCGACGGTGACCACACAGCCGTCTCTCAAGAATGCCCCAAGCGACAAGAGGAAATCAAGCAAATGACAGAAGCCAGACCAAGAAACTCTACTCCAAAAACGAAGGAATTAACATTCAAGAACATGCCTTCCCAGCTCTCCCGACGGGTGCGCCGCGAGCGGCGAGCAACCCAACTACTGGACCAGCAACTCCCGAGCCAGCCAATCACAGCATCAGACGACACCTCTGCACCAATCCTCACTCACACCGCCTCCAGCCACCTCTGACAGCACTGTAGCAGCTTTGATACACTTCGCTACTGAACTCTCAGGAGGTGATCTCAGACAACGGTACAGAATACTAAATGAACTATACAAGGCAAACAATCTTCCCACGTTCGTAATTCCAGAGGCCATGTTTACTGCTGGCTCCTCTCCCCAGAGCCCGACCCGTTCCAGAGACGCCAGAGCCCGACCCCGTTCCAGAGACGCCTGTCAACCTGGACCATACAACTCCAGATACACCAGCAACTCCAGATACACCAGCAACTACAACTGATACCGTGGCTTCTGATACCACGTCTTCTGATGACGACTCGAACGCCTATGTTGAAATTGAAACACAAACATCACCCCAGCACCAGAGACCACTGCAGCACACTCACCACACTCATTACCAGTGCAATCTCCAATACTCGACCAACTTTACGAGGAATGTGATAAGCAGATTTATGGATCTCCTGAATTCAGGCGCCTCACCAGTAAAATCTACAATGTGAAGTTTGCAGAAAACATACTGAACAACCCAAACCAACCATATTGGAATGTATCGAATGAAGAAATCTTCGAACATTGCGATGAAGCAACATTGTGTAAGGATCTCTTCCCACCTGACTACCCCCAGTACAAGGAACATCAAATGATTACTAGAAGTAAGAAAAAATAGAAGATCTAAGAAGAAACCAACTGTGAGCAGCCGCTCTCTTCCCCCTCTTTAGGGGGATGGGGACCTAATTTTGCTTGTTTTGAGATGGTGGTACCCGACGTAGACACACTCCACACACCAAGAAGAAAGAAAACCTCCACTGCCGCCTTCCAGACCCGTCTCCCAGCCTAGCCAGATATGGATTGATACAGCATCTACACTTTGACATGCAGCTGGGTCTAGCCCTGGCACTTTTTCTTCAACTTCAGCATTTCCTCTCACCGACTTCTCTTCAGCTGTCCCCACTTCAAGGCTCGCCCCAATGGGCATCTTCTCCTGTATCATTCAGATTCAGATTCAGATTATTCATCCCCTCCATTCGCTCAAAACGCCTCTTAGCTTGTTATCACACTAGATTCTTACAAAACATACATCGTCATGGACAAATACTATGGGACCTAACAGCACTAAAAAACCACATCCTTAACAGCCTGGATGAAGATCACACAAAACATTGGAAACACCTCATAGAACAAGCAGAACAATACAGAAAACTGACACCTCAAGAGTTCTGGAGGCGGATTAAACGATTACAAGGATCAACTCACACACCGTTTAAATACCTTCTTCATAATAACAACAAAATCACTGATCCTGATGCAGTACTCAACATTTTTAAACACCACTGGGAACAAATCTTTCACCCACATCCTCCTGAACCAGTTGCACGCCCCAACATTGACAGAGTCGAAGACTGGATACACCAAAATAGACAAGCAACTACACCAGACGACCTCATCCACCTTGACAATCTCAATTCAAACACTGAACTACAGACTCCCCTAACTCTAGCTGATGTCAAGACAGCTCTCATGGGCACTCGTCGTAGAGCCCCTGGTGCGTCTGGCATTGGACATATCCTTCTTAGACAACTCCCTGCTTCTATCATTAATGCTATCACTAACCTATTCAACGCCTCCCTTGCTTCTGGATACTTCCCTCTCAACTTTAAGTCTGCCACAGCCATTCTTATTCCAAAACCTGGAAAACCTCACACTGACCCAAAGAACTACAGACCCATCAGTCTTCTAGAGACACTTGGCAAAGTCTTTGAAAGGCTGATCAACCAGAGACTTAGAACCCACCTAGAAGACAATGACTTACTCTCTAACAAACAGTTTGGATTTCGGCCTCACCGGTCCACTCACGACGCCTTAAACATCATGACCAACTACCTCAGTATCAATAAACGCCAAAGATTCAAGACTGCACTCATCACTAAGGACGTTGAAAAAGCCTTTGACACTGTTTGGCATGACGGTCTAAAATTCAAACTATGCAACAACTTTAATCTTCCCCTTATCACCACCAAACTTCTTTCTAACTACTTAGATAATAGGACAATGAGAATTAAGTTCCTCCGACAACACTCTGACTACTTCAACTTACATGCCGGTGTTCCCCAAGGTTCTGTTCTTGCCCCAACACTCTACATCCTATACATCAACGACATTCCTGACCCTTCTCATCACACTTCATTAACCATATGCTACGCCGATGATGTCTCTCACCTTGTCACCAGCACCAGACTTGATACACTAACGAACAGAGCACAAAGAGAACTTGATATTGTCACTGAATGGGAGTACAAATGGCGTATAAAAACCAATTCCAGTAAATCCAAAATTACATACTTTTTCTGCAAAAGTAACATTCGCCCTATTCCTCTTAAACTCTATTCATACACTCCAAATCCTACTTATATCTCTGTGTCTCCCTCCTCCACAGTCCTTGGACTCACATTTGATCGACAACTACTCTTTCACACACACATTACACAGAAACATGCAATAGCTCTTCAAGCTATGAATAAACTGAACAGACTCAGATATGCAAAACCGGACACAAAAATGCACCTTTACAAAGCACTAATTAGACCTCTCCTAACATATGCTCCACTAGCTCTCTCTCTATCTTCACGTACTAACATACTAAAGCTTCAAAGAATACAGAATAGAGCATTAAGATGGGTACTCAACACCCGATGGCAAGAGTTTATTACCAATCAAAGTCTCCATGAAAGTACGAACATTCCTGCCCTAAATGTATACTGGAAAACTTTATCAGACAGACAAATTGATAGACTACTCACTTTTCATGAACAACATATTGATTTTCTCCTACACACTCTCAGACGACCACAACACACTCATGACCTCTTCTCTACCATCCATGATCCTCCTCCTATCTCTATATTTCGATAAACTTTAGATCTATACACCCAGCATCCACCATCATACATTCAGCTCTCAACAACCAGCACAAACCATCCGTAAAAGTTCAGCCCTGACGCTCTTGAGCCAATCACTGTGATGTTGTGAGTTTTGTGATGTCCCTGCTGTTTGTCGTTGAAAGCACCCGAATGAGTCCCTGCCTCGAACGCCGCATCCAAATGACACGCAGCTGGGTTTAGCCCTGGCACTTTTTCTCCTACAAATCTTCTTCCTCTCACCCCCCCTTATCTTCTTCTGTCCCCACTTCAATGCTCGCCCCAAGGGCATCTTCTCCTGTATTATTCGGATTCGGATTCGGATTATTCACACGACACAGAGTACTTTGCTTTAGGAGGTCAGACCCCACCCTGATCCGGTGCATTATACCGGTAAGAGACGGGAGACCTCTTAAAGAAAGTGCAACCCTCTAGTTCAGGCTCTCCTGCACCCAGCACTGCCGGGTGGATAAATATAGGGCAGCAACGATTAGAGCCTCCTGAACATGCTGTTCAGAGTGAAGGTGCGGTTCCGAGGAACCGACACCACATACAGCAAGATCGAGATAATGAATCTACTATCATCAACCTCTGGGGTAGCACCCATCGACGTCGTTATGGACGTGAATGGGCCCCAAATTCTTTTCAGTAGTGCAGCAGCACTAGAAAGCCTATTCACCACGACAACGACCACTGCACTCGAAGAACAGGGCCTAACACTCGTGCCTCCCTACCAGTTCCTGGCAGTAAGGACTATATTCATTCACAGAGTGAGTGACATCATCGCTGAACGACCAGCTTCTGAGATTGTGAAGAGCATAAACACCCAAAACAGATCCCTCACGGCCATATCGGCCCACCTCATTCAGCAGGATGTAAACAGAAAGCCAACCCTCAAGGTCACCCTCAAGACTCCGGCAGAGGCTACTCTCGCGGCCGACAACGGCCTCAGATGCTGTGGAGTGGCCTGCACACCCCACCAGATCTCCAGGCAGCGATATTTCCACCTGCGTCAGTGCTTTCGGTGTTATCAATACACCCACTATTCACAAAAGTGCCCAAATCCGAAGCAGAAATGCAGCATCTGTGCTGGGGAACATCATCACAAGACCTGCACAGCTGCCACCAAACGTTGTCTACTCTGCGACGGTGACCACACAGCCGTCTCTCAAGAATGCCCCAAGCGACAAGAGGAAATCAAGCAAATGACAGAAGCCAGACCAAGAAACTCTACTCCAAAAACGAAGGAATTTAACATTCAAGAACATGCCTTCCCAGCTCTCCCGACGGGTGGCGCCGCGAGCGGCGAGCAACCCAACTACTGGACCAGCAACTCCCGAGCCAGCCAATCACAGCATCAGACGACACCTCTGCACCAATCCTCACTCACACCGCCTCCAGCCACCTCTGACAGCACTGTAGCAGCTTTGATACACTTCGCTACTGAACTCTCAGGAGGTGATCTCAGACAACGGTACAGAATACTAAATGAACTATACAAGGCAAACAATCTTCCCACGTTCGTAATTCCAGAGGCCATGTTTACTGCTGGCTCCTCTCCACCAGAGCCCGACCCCGTTCCAGAGACGCCAGAGCCCGACCCCGTTCCAGAGACGCCTGTCAACCTGGACCATACAACTCCAGATACACCAGCAACTCCAGATACACCAGCAACTACATCTGATACCGTGGCTTCTGATACCACGTCTTCTGATGACGACTCGAACGCCTATGTTGAAATTGAAACACAAACATCACCCCCAGCACCAGAGACCACTGCAGCACACTCACCACACTCATTACCAGTGCAATCTCCAATACTCGACCAACTTTACGAGGAATGTGATAAGCAGATTTATGGATCTCCTGAATACAGGCGCCTCACCAGTAAAATCTACAATGTGAAGTTTGCAGAAAACATACTGAACAACCCAAACCAACCATATTGGAATGTATCGAATGAAGAAATCTTCACACAGTGCGATGAAGCAACATTGTTTAAGGATCTCTTCCCACCTGACTACCCCCAGTACAAGGAACATCAAATGACTACTAGAAGTAAGAAAAAATAGAAGATTCTAAGAAGAAACCAACTGAGAGCAGCCGCTCTCTTCCCCCTCTTTAGGGGGATGGGGACCTAATTCTGCTCGTTTTGAGATGGTGGTACCCGACGTAGACACACTCCACACACCAAGAAGAAAGAAAACCTCCACTGCCGCCTTCCAGACCCGTCTCCCAGCCTAGCCAGATATGGATTGATACAGCATCTACACTTTGACAAGCAGCTGGGTCTAGCCCTGGCACTTTTTCTTCAACTTCAGCATTTCCTCTCACCGACTTCTCTTCAGCTGTCCCCACTTCAAGGCTCGCCCCAATGGGCATTCTTCTCCTGTATTATCGAGAGATCGAGATCGAGGAAATTTTTCATCAAACCAATCAGCATCGTTGCAGGAGTAGCATCTCTCGCTCGCAGTGTGACTTAGGCGGCCCTCTGCTTGAGCGCTACGCACGCCACTCTCCCAACGTCTGATACCTCTTTGAGTGCGTGAGTGGATGGATCGATCAGCTCGCCAGCCATAAAGCAAGCCAGCATCGTCTCGCTGTCCTACAGCAGCTGTATTCTCCAGCCTTGACGAGCACTTCGGTGCAGCCAAAAACCAGTTCCAGCCAGCCAGCAGTATTGGAGCAGAACCAGGCGCTTCCCAGCCAGCATCTAGTCCAGGCAGTGACATCTTCCTCGTGGCATCTTCTGTGTGTTGTCCAATGTGCTTGTGTCAGGTCTGACTGCATTTAGGTGAACAGCCCCACTTCGAGCCAGAACAGGCCCAGGTGAGAAGACGGAAGTTCACCTTTTGCAGTTGCGTCATGGCATAGGTACATTCTTTTTCTCCTCTTCTAAAATTCTTCCGTTTCTGACACTGCCGAGCCAGTTGTGGAATCTCGTGATCGTGCGAGCCCACCATAACTGGGGGTTGCAACCTTCCTGAACACGGTGTTTGTTCGTGGTGAGACCCTTAGGCCAGGTCTTAGACCTGGCCTACACACTGACCCCCACTGAGCTTATTGAATCACAGTGATTGGCACAAGACACGGGACTGTCAGTAGATAGTGAGTCACAATGGCTCACTGTCTACGGATGACCTACACTGGAAACACACCCATAGACACAATTGACTGCATCACTACCTTCTTCAATGCCACTGGCACACCTGCCACTAACCACATCAAACATGCCAACACAAACACCATAAAATTTCTCATTGCCTCAGAAGACGACCTTTTTGCCTGTTTCAGGGAACCTGCTCTAAGTAAACTCACACAAGCCTCACTGACTCCTGTCCTCACTATCGAACAGAAAACCAAATGCTCTGTACTTGTAAGAAATGTTGACAGCACTGTCCTATCAGCACCTAACAATATCAATCTCTCTCAAGACATCTCACGCAGGAATGCTATTACTGTGATGGAGATATACCCAGTGCCCAATACAAAAAACCTCAAGATCCAATGCTCCTCCCCCACTGAAGCTCAAAAACTCTTACATCATGGGATTAAAATCCTCAACACCAGTACTCCTCCCTATCTCATTAGTCCTGTTGACTATCTTCCTTTGATACAGTGTTTTAAATGCTACAAGTATAATCACGAAACACGAAGGTGTAAAAGCACACAAATTTGCTCAAAATGCTCTGCTGAAGGCCACTTCTATACTCAGTGCTCTGCCACTATCCTAAAATGCACCAACTGCCAAGGTGCTCACTCAGCAGTAGACAAATCTTGCCCTTTGAGAAAGCAAACCCTAAAATCTCTTCGCAATAACCAACCTCGCACTCATGCACAACCTCATTCTTCTTCTTCAACCTCCCATAACCTGTCTCATCACCAAACAACATCAGCCACCTCAATGTCCTATGCCAGTGTCCTCAATGCTTCACCTCACCAGCAACATCATCTCCATAATACTGCACAACAAACTCAATCCTCTCCACCTCTCTTCCCGCACCCACCACCTCCACCTTATTCTCCTCTTCAGAACCTTTCATATGAACGAGTCACTGCCTGTGTGCAAGCTGCTTACTTGAAGGCTAAGGACGATGGCCGGGACTTTGCTGACTATCTTCCTATCTTTCTCACTCATAACGGCCTTCCTAGTATTTCTGTTCCTCCTACTCAGCTATTGCGCTCTGTTCCATTCTCGCCTACAGTCTTCAGTCCACAAAACACCACAACTTCAGATGTGGGAAATACTACAGTTCCCCCACAATGTCCCCTCAACCCACCCCAGACTACTACAGAAAACGGTGCCACTAACCAAACAGCACATCCTGGACTATCCCAAACTGCATCATCCATGTCAAAAGCACTTTCAACTTCTTCTCAAAACATTGTTCCCTCCACTTCTAATCAGACTACAAACACTACAACCTATGATACCGCTCACCCGGTCCCTGATAATAAGCCTTCTGCCTGCCTCCATCCCCCAACAACTCCAGTCATTCCTTCTGTATCTCATCCATCTCCCGAAGCCGCTCAATAACCCGTTGTTTACTCCCACCTCCCGCTGTCGAGACCCCATATTGCCTACCACCCTCCTCCAAGGTGCACCTTCTTCAGTAACTGCCCAAGTCATTGAATCACGCAAACCTTATGCTCATGTACATGCACAAAACCCCACCAGCACCTCATCAAAACCTAAAAATTCATAAAGATCATCCAATTCAATGTGCGGGCATATTTCTCCATCAGACACATGGTGTCAGATTTTATTGAGATCGAGAAACCTGATGTGCTGTTATTAAATAGCACATGCATTACGAACTCACATAAAATCAAACATCATGGCTACTCCTCTTACCAATCACCAGATGAAGCACATGAAGGAGTTGCAATACTCATCCGTTCTTCATACAAACACGAACTCTTACACACTCATTGGCTTCACAAACATTTCCTAGCCATTAAAGTTCACACACAGATGGGCCCTCTCATCATCTGCACACCTATACCCGTCCTAACACCGGCATTCCCATGCAAGATTTCATAACTCTCTTCAACACACTCACTTGCCTGTTTTTCTGCTGGCAGACCTCAATGCACAACATCCCACATTCCACC
>WNGS01070342.1:0-11106 GCA_020271785.1 Procambarus virginalis | reverse complement strand
ATATATATAATATATATATATATATATATATATATATATATATATATATATATATGTTGTACCTAGAAGCCAGAACGCATTACTCGGCTACTATGCAATGCCCGATTTGCCTAATAAGCCAAGTTTTCCTGAATTATATATTTTTCGATTTTTCTTATCAAATGATAAAGTATCCAATTCATTGTGTATAATTTAAGTTATATTCATTTGAGTTAAAACTAATGCATATATATGACTGAACCTAACCAACCCGACCTAACCTAACCTAACCTACCTCTTAACCTAACCTAAACTAATATAAGTCAACAATTTATGTTCTTAACACAATCTATGTAAATAAAAATGAAAATTTTCGTTTGTTCAAAATCACTAATCCAGCAATCGGTGAAAGTCCCTCACCGATTGCCTTGAATTTTTTACACGTTCCATTTGCATCTGAGCGGGTTTTTATATACATTCTATATAGATGTCACGTCCGTGACGTGAAAAAACATACTTTTTTTGAAAAGCTGTGTTTTTCATGTCAGGGAAATCTTCGAAACCTCTTTACCGATTGCTTTGAAATTTTGATACAACACTGCATTCAAATACGCGAGTGTTTTTATATACCTACTATATACATGCCTTACCTGTGACAGGAATAAACGTGATTTTTTGAAAAATCGAGCCATCTGTAGGACGTAAGAGTAGGAAAATGAAAAAATGAGAAAAAGAAAAAATGACATGTTGTAATCTCCGAAAGTTCTTCACCGATTGCTTTGAAATTTTGAATCAACGGTCCATTTAAATACGTGTGGGTTTTTCTATACATACTATTTAGATGTCACACCTGTGACAGGTGAAAACATGCTTTTTTGAAAAAGAGCGTCATCTGTTGCACGTAAGAGCAACACATGAATACAAGATATGTTACGATTCCATTTCACTGTTCCCAATTGCACTGATAAATTGAATTTTCATAGATTTTAATTTATTTTCATTTTGATTTAATTGTTCTGTGTGACATTGCGTTGGAATTGAGGTGTGCTGTTTACCATACCATTCATTTCGTGGGTACAGCTAATTTCGTTTTTCATTGTTTTCCATTTCTTTTTTAACTGATCTTATTTTTCAGTGCAGTTGGTGGTGAATTTGAACTGTGTCGATTGATCTGCGTTTGAATTGAAATATTTCGTTTGTGTTTTTTGTTTTCGTTTTTAAAACAAGAAAATGGACAACACGTTTATTTCACTGCTGCAAATGTGCAACAAAGCCATGAATCCACTGGCTACAACGTTAACTGCTTTCTTCATGATATGTCAAAATGACGCGTTTGCGAAAACACTGCTGCACTCGGAAGTGCCTACGTATTACACATAGAATGCGAGTAGAAAATAATTTGAACAACGCAAACAAGGAGAGCGAGTCGACGGACAGCCTAGCATATTCAAATAAACTACGATAGGCAGACTGCACACGGTGCATCCAAATCAAGATGAACGCTTCTTTGTTCGCATGCTGTTGGTAAATGTTCCCGATCCAACGTCTTTCCAGCCATTGAGATTTGTCAACGGCATAAATTATGCCAATTTCTGTAGTGCACGTCAAGCTCTTAATTTATTGGAGAATGACCGACACTGGGATATATGAATTAAGGACGCATCCAACACGTCACATCCAAATCAAATTCGAGCATTGTTTGCAATCATATTTACCACCTGCTCTCCTTTGTCTCCATCAGAGTTATGCGAGAAATATAAATCGCACATGGCTGAAGATATTATCTGTCGAATACGCAAGGAAAATTCAAATATAAACATAGATTTTACATCAGAAATCAACAACGAAGCATTGATAATGACTGAAGATTTGTGCTTAGAAATCGCGAACAAAGTTCTAAATCAATTGGAAATGCCATCACCAAATCGATTCTGCTGCTGCTTCATTCGATGTAGAATTGCGTCATGAACAAAATTAAAACACGGGTGATCTGTTGTTGTATGTGCAGTCAAACATTCCTAAGCTAACGCTTGAGAGGAAAAGGCATTTACAATCAAATAATTCAAACTGTCAATAACAGGTTTGGAGTAATCTTTTTAGGTGTGCCAAGAGGAACTGTAAAACCTTCCTAATTAAATGAACAAATCCACAAGGGCCGTGACAAGGATTCGAACCTGCGTCCTAATTAGATTGATTCCAGCAGCATTTCGATCACAAAATGGCAAAACCTTAGCTTTTGCATCGTCTGGAATAGCTACGACATTGCTACCAGGTGGAAGAACTGCTACTTCGGCTATGAAATTGCCATTTAACATGCAATTCATTGAAACTCCTACTTGCAACATTTCCAAAGCATCCGGCATGGGAAAAGCATTGCACAAATGTAAATTTATTGTTTGGGATGAATGCACAATGGCGCACAATAAAATCGTTCTCTTGATCGATCATTGCAAGATTTGCATGGAAATATCAGACTATTTGGGAACACATTAATATTGCTTGTAGGAGATTTCAGGCAAACATTACCTGTAATTCTTCGATCGACACCAGCGCACGAATTATATGCTCGCCTGAAATACTCTTCTTTGTGGCGCCATGGAAAGACGTTAAATTAACTACAAATATGCGTGTCTAGCAACAAACGATCCATCAACTGGGATATTCTCACATCAATTTCTGGAAATTGAGAATGGAAACGTACCGGTTGATCTGACCTCAAGAAGAATTTCATTGCCTCATAACTTCTACAATTTAGTGACGTCAAAAGAAGAATTTTTTGAAGAAGTATTTCCCAATATTCAAACCAATTATAAGAATCACGATTGGCTGAATGAACGTGTTCTTCTTGCAGCGAAGAACAAAGACGTCTATGAACTTAACAATATTGTTCAGTCTAACAATCAAAGCAAGGCAGTACAAGTCCGTTGACACTGTTGAGGAAGCAGATGAAACGGTTAATTATCCAACCGAATCTTTTATTTCACTCAATCTGCCAGGGATACCATCACACGTACGTCAATTGAAAATCGGCGTGCCAATTATCATATTGCGAAATATCAACCAGCCAAAACTTTGCAATGCCACATGCCTTGCAGCAAAAAAATTAATCAGCAACGTCGTAGAAGCAACAATCTTGACAGGACCTTTGAAAAATGAAGATGTCCTCATTCCTAGCATTCTTACGATTCCAACAGATATGCCATTTCAATTTAAGAGATTGTAATTTCCAATTCGATTGGCATTTGGAATTACCATCAACAAAGCTCAGGGCCAATCTTCAGAATTGTGCAGTTTATATCTAGATACGGATTGCTTCTCAACATGGACAATTATATGTTGCGTGTTCTGGAGACGGCAAACCAGACAATCTCTATATCTCCAAAGACGATGGAACAAAAAATATTGTATACCCACAAGCATTGTGAAATTAAACATATTAGAAACGTGCGCTTTCTCATTTCTTCTTCTCCATTTAACCAGACCGAGCCACAGCAACGCATGGAGGGTACAGCTAGTATATATAATATATATATATATATATATAAATAATAAAATCAAAATAGCGTGATTGATTTCTCGCGCTATTGTGATTTCTGTATGTAATGAAGTAAGGGCAAAGAGGTAGAACGGCCTATTGACATAGCTCGAGTGCATGGGGGAATTTGTGTAAAACTCTGGTTTGTGTCTCGGAGAGACTGCAGGATCCGTCGCTAAATCAGGATGATTTCCTGGTTGCAATTATTTTAACCATGTCGTAGCTCAGTCGATTAAGGCAACGTCTGGGATCCTCTCGGACGTAGGTTCGAATCCTTCTCACGGCTCTTGTGAATTTGTTCATAATGAAACAAATATTTATAGGTTGTTTAAACTCTTTTCTACTGTATATCCAAAGAAGTGAAAAATTGAGACAATGCAAAATTTCATGAATGATTCAAGAGAAATATGACTATTACATATCAACATGAGATCTTAATTATCCATGGTTAACATGATTTAATAAGGATAATACTGGTAATAATACAAACGATAATTTAAAACCTTTATTAGCTTTTTTTATTATGAAGTTTAGGTATACACAGCAATGTGCTGCTACTCTATTCTATATGAAAGATTACACAGTGTAGATCAAAAACTAGCTATAAGTTCATAATAATACTCCCATCTCACAGGATGGTTAGTCATATATGGAATCAGGGAATAAAATACCAGCCTCAATGCAAAAAACAAATAAACTTTGAATAAACAACAACTTCACGATTTTCCAAAGAGGTAAGCAATTACCCTTAAAAGTTTCTACAGGACTCCTCTCAAACATTGTATTTTTTAATAAGCTTAGGTATACACAGCAATGTGCTGCTTCCTTATTCTGTATGAAGGACCACACAGTGTACATAAAAAAACAGTTACAAGTTCTTCCACATCCCCACCTCCTAGGACGGCCAGTCATACATGGAATCAGGAGAAAACAAGGATCTATTAACAACCACTAGCAAAATCTGCATACTGCACAAGAATATCTTCCAATATTCCCGAGTGTATTAAGTAATTACAAAGTTCAAAGTACCTCATACCATTTGGTCTGAGGTCACTGATAACAGGGCAGTCACAGATATAGCGTTGGAGAGTATGTCCTCTCAAGTAGGACTGAAAAAATGATGTTTTTTTCACCCAGAGGGTTATAAACCCATGGAACCGCCTACCCGCTGACGCCGTAAATGCCAAAATCCAGCAAGAAAATATCATTAGGACAATTGGCGGGACGTTTAACAAGCCGCCGCCTTTCAATCCTCGTCGAGGATAGTAAGGATCGTTGAGGATCGTCGAATTTACTCAAGGGCCACTAGATAGTTAGTGGCCCTTGAGTAAATTTAGCTAAATATAAACGCTCCTCAAAAAGAAGCGACTAAGAAAGCCACACAATATCTCTTAGAATTACGTAGGTAAACAAAAATATAACATACTTGTTTGCAACAATGTCGCTGCTGACTGTAGAAGTTGAAAAACAAAGTTTTACTTCGAAATATACTAATTAAAAAAAACGTCGCAAATAGATAGTAAGTGACATTGGATGAGCTCCGTTATGTAGCCGTTGTGATTTACTACAGTTGTAAGATGAAAAATGTTACCTTTTCACTTATTGGCAAAACGAAAAGCCCTAGTGACGTCTAGCGAGATTTGTGTGAAGTTGCTAAAACCTTCGTAAGTATATCTTTCTGAAATGGACGTAGGAACATTCTTAGGCAATACTTAGGAACCTCTGTAGCACACTTACTTACGAAGAAATACTTGGAACTTCACGAATCTAGGTCCTGGATCATAGATGGCGCCGAGGTCCGTCACAAGCAAGGAGCACCACCCCATGGTCTGGGCAGTGATTCAGCCCTTGGGCCAGGACCACCACATCTTGCTCCGGGCGGGGATTAAGACACCCATATGTGGGGCCAAGAGCACCACACCATGCTCCGGGTGGGGTTAAGAATTACCCGCCCTGGGCCAGAGCACCACACCATGCTCCGGGTTGGGGTTAAGACTTACCCCACCCTAGGCCAGGAGCACCACACCATTCTCCGGGTGGGGGTTATGACTTACCCCGGTGGGAGCCGGTCGGCCGAGTGGACAGCACGCTGGACTTGTGATCCTGTGTTCGATCCCAGGCGCCGGCGAGAAACAATGGGCAGAATTACTTTCACCCTATGCCCCTGTTACCTAGCAGTAAAATAGGTACCTGGGTGTTAATCAGCTGTCACGGGCTGCTTCCTGGGGGTGGAGGCCTGGTCGAGGACCGGGCGGCGGGGACACTAAAAGCCCCAAAATCATCTCAAGTTCTCAAGATACACCCCGCCCTGGGCCAGGAGCACCACACCATGCTCCGGGCAGGGGTTAAGACTTACCCCGCCCTTGGGCATGGAGCACCACACCATGCTCCGGGTGGGGGTTAAGACTTACCCAGATGTGGGAAAGTCTGGGCCCAAAATATTAATGATGAATTTCGAAACTACGAAGGGCCACCCTTTTTATTTAAAAACAGAAAAATAAATGAAACAATTAATATTGAAATAAATCCAAGTACCAGTGCCTATGGATCTCGAAAATAACTGATGATATACTAAGATTGCTCAGAGAAATATTAGAGCGTTAAAATAACTGTAGAAAAATAATTAAATTATAGAGCAGACTCTCACAAACTTTGGCGGGTTAATGTAGTGCAATTAACTAATGCGTTAAGAGCACCATGAATTCAATATTATTGCGCATCATATTTATGAGAATAAAATCTGAAATCTAATAATAAATCTTATGGTAAATTTAAATGGTTAGTAATACATATGATCTTATATTAAAGATCAAAATTAGCTAAATGTTAATGAATACTACTAATAACATGCTGTCCGTGAAAATGCGTAGAGGGAAAGGTTATCTCTCCTTTTGTCACTATGGCTCCAGCTGAAATCAGATTCAATATGAAAAGGATGCCTATACCAAAGTGAGTATGCCACTATTTCTGAATGAAAAAGTGGAAAGATGAGCGCGAATAAAACGAACTTTTGCATTTGGTAGTCCCACGTCCTGACGACGAGTTACCTACACATTTGCTATACAGTGCACTAATAAACAAACATCAGTAGGAATTCAATTATATTACGCTCGCCGAGACGAATGTCGAATGCAGGCGGAGTCACTCTCCAACCCTGGCACCTGCTGCTGCAAGGATGACGGAATTACGGGTCATGCAAACGTGGACACTGCTTCTTATCAGCAAGATAAGACACAGTCTCCGTGTGTAGTGGTAAGACACTCGCCTGGCGTTCCGCGAGCGCTATGTCATGGGTTCGTATCCTGGCCGGGGAGGATTTACGGGCGCAATTCCTTAACTGTAGCCTCTGTTTAACACAACAGTAAAATGTGTACTTGGATGAAAAAAACGATTCTTCGCGGCAGGGGATCGTATTCCAGGGACCTGCCCGAAACGCTACGCGTACTAGTGGCTGTACAAGAATGTAACAACTCTTGTATACATCTCAAAAAAAAAAATCTCAAAATATGGCTGCTGTCGCTCTCCTCCTTCCCTCTTGGGTATGCGCATGCGCAAAAGCTCCCAGGTAGGGGTCCCGAGCTTATATTATATTATTCATTTAAAGTTAAATAGGGAAGGAACGGTTATGACGAATATTTACGTCATAAATAAATATATTATGTAACAATATTTTTTCTCGCAAGGCAAATCGGTTAACTTGACTGCGTAATTAAAAAGAAAGATTTGAAGTGTACTTATTTTATATTGTAATATTTTCCACTGGAGCAGTTAATATAGCTAAATAAATGAGTTCCAGTAAACTATAATATGCTAAATAAAGTAAACTTATTAATAAACGATAATCCTTAATAAAGGTAGGTAAATAACTGGACGTTACGTGATCCACCGATATGTTAACATTTAATCCCTGTGGCGGACTTGATAGCATGACGCGTAATAGACACTAGGAAGTTTCTTGCAAAAATTGTGGTCTCAATAGGATATGAATTAATATTAGTAAACTACTGGTTAGTAATTTTAGTAAATTATAATTGTTAGTGCAAGGATTTTTATCGAAGTACTAAATTGAGGAATAAGTGTTCGATATTTCCAGCACCAGATATGGGCCCAGTAGCACCGCACCATGCTCCAGGTGAGTGTTAAGACTTACCCCGCCCGGGGCCATGAGCACACACATGCTCTGGGCGAGGGTAAGACTTACCCCCCCTGGGCTACAGCACCCACATGCTCCGGTGTAGATTAAGCATAACCCACCAGGTGCAGGAGCACTACACCATGCTCCGGGAGGTAGTTAAAATTTATCTCGTCCTGGGCCACAGCACCACACCAAGCTCCGGGCGGGGATTAAGACTTTCCTGCCCTGGTGCCATGTTACGAACCCTTCCATAACCGGGTTCTTATAAACTCTACTACGATCATTCTCAAGGTCAGAGATCCCTATCCTTGGGGAAATGTAGTGTAATCTTTAAGGTAAGAATAAATTTGCACTTAAAAATAACCTTTCTTATTATCTACCACCACTACTATGTACAATTTGCTACTAGAGGTCATCCAGAGTATCGTTAGCCCTTCCACTAGCTTCGAAGATGACAGACACTATTTACATTCCTCTGACGAGGTTTTCACGGCAACACTAGCCCTTCACACTAGCTGCAATTGTAGCGATGTCCTCCAGTGCCCACTAGCCCACTCGCTAGTTCGCTCGAACAGTGAAGTCTTCCAGCGCTCTGCTAACCCTCTGGTTAGCACACCCAAATGATGAAGTCCTCAGCGCTCCACTAGCCCTCTCTGTCGCCAGTCACCAGTAGCTCATCATCTACCAGAACAGCAGACTAGAAGATGGGAAACTGATATTAATGGGAGGGTCAACTATTTAATTCGGAAACTGGATCATAGATGGCGCCGAGGTCCGTCACAGGCTAGAAGCACCACACATGCTCCGGGTGGTGGTTAAGATTTGCCCGGCCCTGGGCCAGGAGCACACACCATGCTCCAGGCGAGGGTTAAGACTTACTACGCCCCCTGGGCCAGGAGCACCACACCATGGTCCAGGCGGGGATTAAGACTTTCCCCCCGCCTTGGGCCAGGAGACCACATAATGATCCGGGTGTGGGTTTTAAAACTTACCTTGATCTGGGGCCACAGCACCACTCCATGCTCCGGGTGGCTCTCAAGACTTACTTATTAGACTAAGTCTAATAAGACCAGGGATTATGCCTGCACGGGGGGCTGTGAAGGAGTCTGTGAGTTCTTGGGTCCCAGCCTTCACAATGGGGACACAAGGCCCCACAGGCTCCTTCACAGTCCCCTGAATCATTTGCAGGCATTATCCCTGGTCTTATTAGACTAGAGGAGAGGCTGGCTGGACCAGACAACCACGATTTTGTCTGTGAACTGACCGCATTATACATAGCAAATTTCTTGGCCCTCATCATAGACCCTGGCGCAAGTCTCACTGCCTCCACTACCACTCCTGAGACTACCACCAGGACGACCACGAGTTCAATTTCAACACAGACTCCTGAACCACCCAAGATGCGCGGCACAAACCTCTCCCTCTCCAGCTCCCATCAATCCTACCATCGCCATCTCCGCAGCCGCGTTAGCAGACGTGTGTGGGAGTATGTCTCCCAAGATTCTCCCACAGCTGACTTGAATGGCTCATGCAGTGCACAGTGCACTGATCTTCGTGCACAAAGCCTATCTCTCTTAATCCTGGATAGTGACCCAGCATGTTGGGTACCTCCAGAATGCCCACTTAACAAGGAACAACTCTCATAATACGGAGGCCGCCGTATGTCCAGGCAGAAAATAGATACAGGGAGTTAAGCATACTTGCCACCAAAGGTCAATGAGTACATCAGTGGTGAACCGTGGGACCGAGGGGAGACGCCAGCAGCGTCTGACCTCTGGGGTCAACCGGCGCGATATTGAATAACAGCTATGACGTGTTCATGACGTCACCTCTCCTACTGCTCATCGAACGAGCTAATATGATTGGTTCCCGCTCATTTGCTGCAATGCTATTGGTCAAATTGTAAATCTTTTGTGTGTGCCAACGAGACGCCCTGAGCTTCAGGCAAAACTCATTCACGTGTGGTAGACCAAGCCGAGAGGACGGGTCTGTTCAGTTTATCGGCCACTAGACTGAACACCGTCTATTCCTCACCGTCAAGTTAACTCAGCGTCTTTGCGATATACCACACTCGCCCAGAATCACGAGTGCGAATATATTGTTCAGAAGCCTAAAGTGACAAATCTCCAGAGCGAAACAGACTGGTATCAGGTAACCCCTGGTGACAAAGATCGTTGTGAGTGACTTAGAGTGAACTAAGGCAGTCCGCCGCCGCCTAAGTAACCTGTGTGTGTGACTTTACCACAAGTGTACCTGCATGGTATACCACAACCGCCGCCAGCCGCCACTCGTCCCAAGCGTGTACCTCTGTACCTCAGTACCTCAGTACCTCAATACCTCGAGTGCCCGCCGCCGCCGCCCTCACTCCTACGTGACGTCACCACCTTACTCACCGCCAGTGCCAGTGTGTGTGCGTGTGTCTGTCTGTTAGGCATACAGCACGCCCTACTCACGAAATCATCTCAAGATACTGCGAGTACCCTCCGTGTCTACGAGCGAAACCAGCTATCAGGCCACCTACGAGTGCTTGTATAAATGTGCCTGACTGAGTGAGTGAGTAAGGAAAGGTACCTTATCTGTAAGTACAAGATCTTGTCATTGTTTATTGTATCTGTGTTGATCTGAGGGATCAACCACAGTTCTCACCTTCTTATACCTGTCGCAGGTTATAGGTGAATCGGCGGTGAATGCGTGTTTATCTGTGTCGTATCACGGCATTTCACTCGTCTGTAAATGTGAGTTTCACATACACCACACATTTAGTTATTGTGTGTGATTATTATTGTGCATGTTATTGCCTGTCCCATTGACAGTGCCATTGTGTTTATTGTATATCATCATTACCGAGTATCCGGTTGGAACTCTTGTGATCCCTTTGCATACCGGCAGTTAGGTTGCCGTGTTAGTGATTGGCTGTCACTGTGTTAAGTTAGGTGTTTCTCCACGAGTGGATACGAGTCGATTAGCCAGACGTCAAGAGTCTCGCTAATACAACTATAGCCTTGCTGACGCCAATCTAAAGTAAATCAGCACCCTGTGTATTAGCGGTTAAGTTAGTAAATAAACTACTGTTAATCTTTATGCGGTGTTTCGTTGAACTACTTCTGAATACTGCCAACATTACTCCAGCCTTCAGCTCTAAGTGTCTTCAACACCGAGTTGCCTATATTCACTAATCTATAAATGTGATGAGGACCCTAGGAGTCCCTTAAAGGTGTTAAATCATTGAGGAGATTCCAACGATCAACGTGGAGCGGGACCAGGTGAGGCTAGTCTGAGAAGAGGACCCACAGGACTCTAACTCGACCTTGCTCCCAGGCCCTGTACGGTCGTTCTCTCGTATTTTTCTTCTGCTAATTCCGACAGCTTCGTGAAGCGTCTGCCCAATGTACATTGGCGACGTACGCATAGCAGAATATAAATACGAGAGCAACCGTACAGGGCCTGGGAGCAAAGT